>BCLG01001549.1:77766-106516 GCA_001602295.1 Zoysia matrella | reverse complement strand
CTCTTGTCTCTTGAACAAAACTGATGATAAATATATCCTTACTAAGCTTTACCAGATAGTATATAAGCTAATTCATATACTCCTTTCGTTTTTAAATTGATGTTTTATTCAAAAATTTGCTCAAATACGTAAAATTTTAAGTTGTAATTCAAATAATTCTAATAATAAATCAAATTATATTAAAATATATGAAATTTATCAAAAAAAATTAATAAGACGAATGTTAAAAATTGAATTTAAATAGTCAACGGCGACATTAATTAAAGAGGAGAGAGTATTATTTTAAGCAGATCAAGTATAGTTCATTATGGATCATAATAGTTGAACTCCTGAACTATTTCGTTCTGTAGTAGTTAGTCTGATAGTAAATCAAATAGAGAACAAAATGCTAGTGATATCGTGCCTTATTTCTTTGTTAACGGTGCTTGGGCCTGTGACTATATGGAACCGTCGATATTCTAGTAATTGGTCTGCTGTACTTCATTTTTTTTTCCTTGTTTGCTTTTGCTTCTATGCGAATTGACAAAATAATTTGTATTAACATGAAGAGTGCTTTTTTATCACCCTAGTTATTTTTAGGCCTTCCACAAAAAGTGAGTACTTGGCATTCACTCGTTTACAGCATCTGAGTGCAAGCCAGGGTATCGTGGTGCTACGCATGGGACTTTCTGGTTTAAGTTTCAGCACGGTAGCTGTGAACATCCGATTATCAAACAAGTTTGGGTTAGAATAGTTGTGAACAATGTTTACTGAATATAGCATGCACAGGAAAACTCAAATATATAAATTATATCTCTACTAGATATGGTAACATAAGAAATCAAAGATGTAATCTATGAGCTTTTTTCACAGACCTTTTAACTCTTGATTTTAACTCTTGATTTTCAGTTAAAATTAGAGAAATTTTGTCAAACACTGTTTTTTTTAAATAAGTTATTCTGTGAAGTGATTTTTTGTTCAGGTAGCTTCTTTTGATTCTGTGAAGTGATTTTCAGTCTTAATTTTAAAAGTTTATTCATTTTAGTCCTAATTCTAATTATAAATTATAAAAATTTATTTTAGAGAATCAAAAGAAAATCACTTTCAGATATAAAATTATTTCACACGAAAATTAAAAGTGAATGTAAAAAATCAAGAACCTCTGTCAAAGAGGCCCTGCTATATATCAATAAGCTTTTCAGTTGTCGTGTGCCTTACGGATGAAGTATACAAACAGAGAATTAATTCTACTTATCTATCTGGACTTGTTTGTGAGACCAAAAAAAATTCCGTCTGAGCTTGTGTCACAACCGGACGTCAGGATCTGATTGCAGATACGGAGAAGTCTACTTATATACGTCAGTGGTAATTCTTGTTGTCATAAAAGCTTGATCAAGGAAAGAAAGAAGTGCGCACATAAAGCAAATGAAAGATTGTTTGGTGTGTGTTCCTCTGCATCGGTGCCGGCAAATCTTGAACTGTATTCATGGAATAAGCATGCCTCAGGCTTTGTAATAAAAGATTACAATGAAAAATGAAGTACTAAAGTCTAAATAACCTTCTAAACTATCGTTAAATTTTTGTTTTTTATACACAAGCATAATTTTAAAATTAAATTTTACGAAATGATAAAGCATATCATAAAATATATTTTAAAAATAATTATAATTTTTTATCATTATTTTTATAGAAAAAGTAAAATTAATACGTGAAATACAAACTATATGTAAAATTATACTTGTGTATGAAAAATTAAAAAAAATAAATTATGTCATGGGATGAATCGACTCAAAATCATATTTTAATGAAGTAAAATAAAATAAAATATAGTTTAAGAGGTTATTTACTTGAGGGGAGTAAGTTTGTGGACCATCGATATTCCAAGACAACTCTCTACACACGACTACCTGGCACAACGACATGTCAAAACTGATCCTCACCTCACTGCAGCACCCACAGGCACCTGTGATCCCAGACAGAATAAAAGTCTGATTGCTCCAACAGCTTCTTTTCCCTACCGTCTCAAGAGGATCAGAACCAGCCGATGAGCGGTCGCTTTAGCCCAGCCCGCCCCCGTCCCAGTGTGATGTCTTCCACTACGCCGTGGTCTGCAGTTCGAACGACACCGCCCGCACCGCCGCAGGCCAGGACCCTATCGTCGATCGCTTTACAGTTCTCTCTCTGATGGCATCCAGCAGTAGCTGATCAGTCGTCCTCATGGAGACATGGAACTAGGATCAGTCCATGTGACGGTTCAGGTAGGTGTGCAGCTGGTTCGCTTGCTTGCTTCCGTTCCATGTTTGCAAGTTAAGTTTCTGTTCCAGAACAATACAATCCCGGTTGGTTAAGCAGTGAGTCAAGGTGATTGGTTTAGCACTCACATCGTCGGCTCTGTTCAGTTTGAGCAGCGAGCAGCTGCCTGGCCAGCATTGCACATGCACGGATGGCCCCCCACTTGCGAGCTGGTAAAAAAGCTCACAGGGCACTGGGTGCAGGGTCACCTGCAGGCTGCAGCTATCAGCAGGACAGGGCCCTCCTCCGCGAGCTCAGTTCAGTGTGATGCACTGCTGGGCAAGCAGCCCTGAACGTCACCGTACGGCCTCGTCATCTTGTCTCTCTGACTCTTAACGGCTTTAGCAACAAGCGAAAGCTTGATCCGTTGTCAAATTCATACCTTTCGAGTACGTCAGTCTCTCGTTGCAGGCTTTGGTTTTGTAAACATTTGAATTCGTTCAGCAGGGTTGGCACTTGTTTCTGATCAATTCGGTTCCTTTTTGCTCCGAAAAGAAATACTCGTTTCTTTTAAAAAAAACAGCAAGAAAATGGTTAGCGCTTAGTGAAGTGTCAGCATCTCCCTAAACTGCTACCACAAATTGCTAGTCTCGTAATGGAGAATGTGGATAGCTGATGCAGCTGCACTTCGGAGTGGTACCTACCACTGGCGTACTCAACGGGTGAGCTATGCCATACTTAAAATTTTTAGCTCAAATTAATTTTAATACATGTGTCAGTTAAAATTTTAATTTTAACAAACATCTAAATAATAAATATATATAGATAATATTAAAATATTGCTATATATGTGTACCAGATTTGATAGAGATGATAATAATTAAATTTTAGATATTGATATAGGTCTAGACATACCTTTTGTAAAATTTTAGGTACACCACTGGTATGTACTATCTATGGCTAGCTACTAATCAATCTTAGTTCAGTCTGCTATCAACTTTGCTTTTTTTTTTTTGTTTCATTCCTTTGTCTGTTTTAGGGGAAATAGGAACATGCTAATTCCTCACCTGTTGCTTTCTCTGTTCCGGGAATTTCTAGTTTTGGATCGTAGCCGTTGTCGTCGTCCCTTTTAAACTATACCTTGTAGATTTACATCCAAAAACTGATATTTTCTCCTTTTTTTTCAATAGTGAGCACCGCAGTAGCTTATGCCTAGAATTCAAGGTGATTTTTTCTTTTTTGGGCAGCAGTGAAGGACTGGTCCAAGTTGTTGCTCGTTTTCACACGGACGACGGTGCCACTACGAAGAGTGGGGCACTTGTTAGCGAGACTGTTGAGTTCATTTTGTCTGGCTCATCCATGTGGTTACCTTAATTACCTCGGTGAAGAAACTTGTATCCATCCATCATGAGGACACAATAACAATGCTGTTTTCTGCAACGCTTGGACGCATGCGCGCACAAGCATTGCTGGGCCAAACTTTGTACTACCAAGTTTAATTGGGTTCAAAAAAGGTGAAAAGATGAACTGATATATATGGACGTGGTTTTCGCAGTAGCATCATGATGTTCTCCTTGACGCTAAAGTGGTACTACTACCTTCTGATGAAATGCGCAATTGCCTTGTGGTTAATTGGGAGTCAGGCTCGGTAGGGAAGCCATGGCGATGAGATGTGAGGAGGTAACTTTTGTCTGGAGCCCTCCTTTTGTGGTAATGCCTGTGGTGCTGGAGCACACAGGACACAGCTTCGGTCCCAGGCGATGACCTAAGCGTGACGGCCAGATCGAACCATTAGAGGTCGATAAGGCAGATACCCTTTTTTAGATAACGGAACAACAAGCACGTCCCCGCCGATCAATGCTCTGGTAGAATCCAGATTTGGAGGAACACATACCTGTAACATTCAGATGAATTTCGCACGAATTTATCAGGGTAACAGTTCAGAGTCCCTCTGGAACCAGAAATATTACAGTATTTCTTTATATATGAGCTCGTAATTAAGTCAGAACAAATGTTCAGTCACAGATCGATGCTGCATATTTCTTTTCCCTCAGTCCTTCCTTCAGGCAAGGATCGATAATGTTCATTGTTCACTAGTAGTCCGGTGTGATTGAACAGTGGGTGAGTGAGTGAGTGAGCGAGTGAGGAGAGAGTACTGAAAAGTGAGTGAGTGCAGTGAGTGAGTGAGTGAGTGAGGATAGAGGACTGGAAACCCACATGCAGATGGTAGTACCGGCACTGTGTACGTACGTGATTGCTCTTTTCCTTCCTGTTTGGTCCTTTGATCAAAAGGACTACGGCTGCCGGCGGCCGGCACATGACCGAGGCCGGCCAGTCAGCCAGCAGGCCAGCAACCTGAATCTCTCCTGGGATTCGATCGCCTCAATCATTTGCCCCTGCCTGCGTCTGCATGCATGTACCTGTGTGTATTCAGTTCAGAATTCATGCATGCGCTCAGAGTGAAATTGCTATATCTTGTTGACGCTCAGCGTGATCGCCCGTATCAGTGTGTCTAATTGTAGATTAGTACTGATGACAGTGTAGTGTGTACTTGTCTTCTGAGTCAGTGTGACACTGACTGTTCGTGAGGCTCAGGCAGGGTGCATGGTACCATGTGTCTCCTCTCTACTATAGAAGAGAGCGTATGCTCATGGCAGTGTCAAAGCGTGCACAGTTGTTGATATGCTCATGGCAGTGTCTGGTCATCCGATTGTTCATCTGTGCGTGTCGGCATTGTGCTATCGTAGTTCTGAACCCACCTTCAATTCAAAGCAAGCATGGAGAAAGTTCGGAAGAAAATATAGAGAGATGTTAGATGCTTGAGAGATATCGGAGGTACTTCACTTCTTCAACTAATTTCTGTCGTCAATTTTTAAAAATTGGTATCGATCCACCTTATTTGGTATCAGACCCACTATTTTTGATACCGGATACATCATTTTGGTCTATTTTTAACCGTCAGATCTAATTAAATGGACAGTTGTCGTTAACTTTCAGCATTGTAGCACCTCTCAAAAATATAATTTTCTAGAGGTTTATTACGGTGCTTGAGACTTACCTCAATTAATCTCAGCCACTGATTTTTAAAAATTGGTACCGAACCTACCATTTTTTTTACCAGATTCACCATTTTTGATACCTTTTACTAAGTATCTCTATTTTTAACCATAAAAAATGATCAAATAGATAGATGTTGTTAGATCCTTGTAATCTCTCAATTTTCTAGATTAATAGTAGTGGTCATTATTAAGGCCCCTTTAGCAGAGTTCCACAAAGTTGATTCTCAGGTATAATTAGGGAAGCTCTGTCAAATACTGTTTTTTAAAGAAAAAGT
Organism: Zoysia matrella; assembly: GCA_001602295.1. Taxonomy (NCBI): domain Eukaryota; kingdom Viridiplantae; phylum Streptophyta; class Magnoliopsida; order Poales; family Poaceae; genus Zoysia; species Zoysia matrella. The sequence goes on along the minus strand of BCLG01001549.1, from coordinate 100,971 downwards.
ATTCTTGTATTTTTGTAAAGTGATTATCTGATATGAACTAAGTGACCGGGAGCTAAAAAAGCAGCTTCTCTTGGTTATGTGAATTAATATGATTCTAGTATTTTATACTAGAGAATAACTTTCAACTACAAACCACTTCTCATCGGAGAATCACTTCTCAAAGAGATCACTTATAGAGGTCACATGCTTATGTTTGTATAAACAAAAATGTCAAGTTTATTTATATTTATCTGTGATTGAATGATACTCGTACAGATGAAGCAGGCTCTCCCTAGTTCTGGAATATAAGTATTTTTGTGTGTAGTCAAAGCCAAGTGTCCTAATTTCAACTACTAATAGCGAAGATTTAATAATAATTGATCATGTGCAAGTGATATATACCCAGAGTTGTCGTGAAACTAAATATATTTATAATATTTATTTTTCTATATTAGAAATAAAATGTTTTTACATATATTATAAGTTAGAATTGAAATTGTTTGAATTTTACTAAACTAAGAAATGCTTATATCTTCTAATGCAGGAAGTACTTCATATAAGTCGACAAAATTATGCAATAAACCGACTGGACTTGTCTCAGTTTCTTGCTCACCTGCAGTATCTTCGACCAAAGCTTCATGGACCAATCGGTAATTTCAGTCAGACTTAAGTAGAAAATTAATATTTCAATTTTTTATAAAAATAAATTATACAAAATCCAAATACTTTAATAAAGCTATGTACAACTAGATAGTTTGATTCCATGACTCATCTGTTTTCCATTCGATAAGGAAGGCTGGATTAAAGATGTGGTCTGAGAGCGATTGAGCAACGAGATGATGCGTACCCATCAACCAGGAACTAGAGAGGGTGTTCATATCAAACTGAACATGGCACGCCATTCACAGGAGCTGAAAGCTATTAAGAAAAAAAAAGTCACTACAGCAATGGTGGTCGCCAGTGGTCGCTCGCGTCGCAGCAACTGATCACTTGATCAGATCCCCTTCCTGCAGAACAGTGCTGCTGCTCGCTTGCTCCTGCTTCTATGGATGGAAGCGCTGCATGCAGGCGTGGCAGGTGATCTCGAGCGCCGCGGAGGACGACGCCGTGCCGACGAGCCGCCTCGCCGCGATCTGCTTCATGCGCTCCACCCTCTCCACCTCCTCCCGCGCCCGGTCCCAGATCGCCCTGGCGCGCGCGAACTCCCGCTCGGCGATCTCCATCTCGCGCCGTGCCAGCTCCCGGACCCGCTCCGCGTAGGCACGCTCAGCCGACGCCATCCGCGCTTGCTCCGCCGCGTGCAGCTTCACCGCTCGCACGTCAGCTGCCGCCGTCTGCTGACGCTGACGCTGCTGCTGCCTCGCGACGGTCGCCGCTGCTGCTCTCCTGTTCTCATTGGCAGGTGGCGACGGCGCCGACACCGGCGCTGCCTGCTGGTGGTACTGCCTCGGCCCGATGCTCATGGACAGGTTGAGATCCAGCTGCGAGTGGTCCGGGGAGCTCGGGAGCGCCGCCGGCACGTCGTGGAGGTCTCGAGCGGCGGGTGTGGGAGGCAGGAGCTGCAGCTGGAGCTCTCTCTCGCCTTGCTCCTCCATGGAAGATCGATTGACAAGAACGGATCGAAGTACGCACGAGGTATTCCTTGCTGTTTGCTTTCTTGTGAGGTTAGTGTGAGACGTTGCTTTGGGTGTAGTATGGGCAGTGTTTATAAGTAATATCTCCGATGGCCAAATATATTAGTATGGACAAGATCACAAGTAATTTTTCCTGAATGCCCTTGTTTCGCTGCAGCGAGATATAGTTCTGATATGTGGCTTTGTACTCTTGGCTGGGCAATGGGCAACCATAGTTTAGAAAGCCGCAGCTGGTTCCCGTGGACCATAAGAAAGGCTTGGAGGGCAACCTTGTGGACGGTAGTCTTTGTGGTCTTGTGGATGTTGGGCCATGGCTGCTTTGTAGGTATCTAACTAGCTATCTACTCCCTCTGGTTTTAAATTATTAACGCGTTAACTTTTTATCTCAATTTTGAATAGTCGTTTTATTCATAAAACTTGTTTCAATGTGTAAAATTATTAATCGTGATTTAAATTTCACTAACTATAAATCAAATAATAACAAAGTTTTACACATTTGAATAAATTTTTTGAATAAAACGAAAAAATTAGAAGTCAAACGGTGTCAATAATTTAAAACCGGAGGGAGTAATATCTATGGACAAGCTTTTTAAACGTTCATGTTATACTCCTTTTGATTTGTTACAGGAGCATATGGAGTTAGTAGGGCTAGGTCTCTTTGATCCAGCTTCGGATTATGGATTATGATGCCGCAATACAAAGCTGAAACAAGCAGCTATGGAGGGAGTGTATATTGGTGGTCGAGTAACTTGAGTTAGAGGTTTGTTGCTTGTGTATATGTGCATCATCCTCAGGGGCAGAACTAAAAAAAATGAGAATGAATGTGTAAATTATAATTTACTTACATTGAAGCTAGCTAGGGGCTAAATTAAAACTTTATATTGAAATATGATAAAAATCGTGTACACTAAGACCTCCTTTGGAAAGTAGAAATTTCACATGTATTTTAAAATTAAAACAAATATAGGAACAAGGAGAATTTAGTTCATCATACATTGTCATCAAATTTCTTATAAATTTACAGGAACCAGTTTAATTTTAAAAAAAATATCGAAACAAAGAATATTCTCATGTTTTAAAGAAGGTCTAATATTGTGACTCTAGCATGGGGCCTGCTCGCCCCTTGTCTGCGCCGCTGATCGTCGTATAAGGAAGGAGTCATGGTTTGAACATGTTGAGGGGCCGAGCAAATTCTGTTGTGCAATCTTAGATTGAAGGGACCAGATAATGGTGTGCATGCATATGCTCTGATGAGCTCATCAGGGAGAGCTAGGGGTAGTCCTGCCCACCGAAACTGGGTTCTCGGGCGAGGGGTGAGCTCAAGATATGGTCGCTTTTGTTCGTGCAGATGCTGCGTGTCTAGCTTTACGGGTTGGCAATGGCGCAATAATGCATGCATGCACATGCATCATGTATTCTCCCGCGCGCTCGCGATCGAGGTGGAGGAAGTTTCATGCGTGCCTGCCGGGGCTGCTCATCGAGAGCTTTATGCATGGTAGGCCTAGGTTTGTCCGTCCTGTAAACAAGAAAGAAACCGCCCAACTCAAAAGTGAGTACGAGAGAGAGAGAGAGAGAGAGTAAGGCCGTGTTTAGAACCAGCTGAGATTATCATAATCAGAATTATGAAGGTAATTTATATAATCTAATTTATAAACATAATTTGGTAGACGTGTTTGAAGGTCAAATTATAAAAATTAAGTTTTTTTTACTCTAACTAAGTTTTTTTTACTCTTTGTTGTTAAGAAGTGGTGGCAAACTTTTATAATAATTAGAGATTTGATAAAGACAAAATTGTTTTCTATTAAGTATAATTATCTTTTAAGTACAATGAGTTTATTATAATCTAGATTTTCAATTTTTATAATCTATACAAAAAATAAAGACGTGTTTGAAACCACTAACATTAAATAATCTAAATTATAATAATCTGGTTGGTTTCAAACACGATCTAATACTATTAGCTACAGGCAATGGAGCATCTCCTTTGGACCTTGCTTCGTCGCCTTTGCTCTTTTGCAGCTTCGATCGATCTTCTGCATGCTTTGTGTATTGGGCCGGATCACTAAACGACGTACATGTTGTTATTATTTGTCTTTGCTTAGCGGCAATGGTCTTTGCTTGGAGAGCAGCAAATACTACGTACAGACCAACTTTTTGGTACCTGGCGGCCTGAAGGGGTTAATTAAAATACTCTCTCTGTTTTTTAATTAATGTCTTTGTTAACTTTTAAATTTAATTTTGACCATTCATCTTATTAAAAAATTTTGATAAATTATATATATTTTGATATAATTGATTTATCATTAGAATTATTTGAATCACAGCTTAAAATTTTACATATTTGAGCAAATTTTTTGGAGAGAGTATTGATCAAGAAAGTTACACTCCCTCTATTCTTTGTTGACTTTTTAATGTCAGTTTTAATTATTTATTTTATTTCTAAAATTTGTAATAAGATGAATGATAAAAAAGAGAGTTAGAAATCAACAGGATCACAATTTAGCGACGGATATCTGTTTCGTAGTATAGTAGAAGAATCTGGTGGTTGCCTGAATAGGTAGACCCTGCTAGCACTAGCTTTTGCATCAAATCAATTACAAAGCGATCAATGATGCATGCTAGTAGTAGAAAAAAAATCAAACGTTGCAGGTGTAGCCATCGCCATAAAAAGAAGCACATCATTCTATTTCCCCTGGGGATCTCTGCGTTCTCTTGCATGCCTTAAGGGAATCAGGTCCGCTTTCTTCTACAGTACTGTAGATAACATCCCTTGGTGGCGACAAAAAGATGAGAGGTGACAGCAAATTAGTCACTGGCTAACGGCCGGACTGATGCAGTCAGCTGATCAACCAGGTATCACGTACACCTGCAAGAAATCATCGGGTTGCCTCGTTTGCCCACGAGGTGACATCACCATGTGCAGGCTATGTCTATTGCTCGTCTTATTAAAAAATTTGTAAAAATATAATTTATTTTATTGTGAATTATTTTATTATTAGAAATACTATAAATATGACTTATTTATTTTTATATTTAAAAAGAATTGAATAAAACGAGTGGTCAAACGTGATTTTTAAAAGTCAAAATAATTTTTTTTATAAGACGAAGGTAGTATAAATTTTACAAATTACAGCAAGTTAACCGTAAAATTTGTATAAAATGTGGATTTGAGAGTCGACCCATTTACATCCTTACTTGTCAAGGATTAGATTTGGAGCAAGATCCTAGTGCTATTATGAACTAAACAAGAGAAATTGAAACAGTACGTACTTAAGAATATAGTAGAGCATGCGGTAGCCTTTGCTGGGGCACTGTAGGAATTGAAAAAATTTCTACATTCCAAACGAAGCCTAAAGTTATAAAAAAAAAATGCTCAGGATCCTACAAGTGCACCTCCTCGGGTCCGTGGGTTTGCTTTGAGCGGGAGAAAAGCTGGGATCAAAGGGGACATGGAGCATGTCAGCTCCCGATCAAGGCAGGTGCGTGCTGCGCACCATGGATTCACTGATGCTTAGATCCATGCAATAAGCTTTTTCAGGCCCTTGTTCTCCACTAACTTAGGTTTGCAACTTCTTGCATGCTGCTGCTACTACTCTTGCATGTTGTACTTGTATCACATAATCTCACAACGTGTTGCACGTAGTGATGCTACGTGTATATCTGTGTGCTTTGAACTTTCGTTGGATTGCTCTCTCTCTCTCTCTCTCTCTCTCTCTCTCTCTCTCTCTCTCTCTCTCTCTCTCTCTCTCTCTCTCTCTCTCCTTTTGCACTTTCATTGGAAGCCACTACTGTGGGCACATCATCGCTGTCCTGTATGGGTACTGTGTTATCAGCACTTACGGACTTCACAGTCGCTTAGCTAGGTCATTGGGGTAACGACAGCTCGAGACGCTGAGCTTACAGTCATCACTCAAGCTAGGTTTATGTACATTTATCTTAACCCTGGTCTTTGGAAATGTACAATCTCAGGTATTGCGCATATCTTTGCCATGCATTGGGCAGTCAACGCTTATCCTAACAAATATTACTCTATATTTTTAATTATTATTGTTAGACAACAATTACAGTTCAAAAGTGATCTACATTTATTGTCCTAATAATAATATTTAAAAGATAAAGGGAGTATACAACTAAGCCCGTATATGTACGGTAAACCCAAGCGGGTTCGATTGAGTCCTGGGCAGTGGTAGAACTGGACGAAAAATTTAAAAGGGGCTGGTCAATTTATTTCTCACCATAGCCCGCTCCATCTCCAATAAAGGTGACTCAAAGCTTAGACCATCTGTACGTTGTCGTGATCTCTGTAGGAGTCGAGTGTGTCAGTGTGTTGACTATCGCGGTTTACAATTAGGCAAATTAAACGGCAGAGTTGAACGAGATCATACCTCTCATCTACTCCACATCACTAGAGTCGCCACTCAACCAAAATCGCACCCTGAGACCTTTGTTAGTTGGAGCTAGGTCACTTTTTGAATCGCTGAATGAGCTGAAAACTCTCAAAATAAACTAAATTCTCTCTCAATTACAAAAAGTATATTTTTTTATCATCAAGATAATTAGTCTCTACATGTTTAATGTTACTCACTATAGATATTTTATCAGAAAAAACTTAGTCGCACTTTGATGAGAAAAAATACTTATCACTATATGTATATAATAATTAACAATTATATATATTGTTCATTAAAATTATATTCCCGTCTCTTGAGGTATACCCTCATGAATAATATTTCAGGTTATATGCATGTGAAGCCACAGTAAAAGTATGATGTCCACGTCACACATCCAATTTCATTGGACTCTGTTGATCTCATAAAGAATGTGCTCGGTATTGTGTATAGTTGTAGGTTTGTTAGTGTAAGTACCGCTGTACTAACTGAGAGAGGAATAAAAAAGGGCCCGTAACGACCCTAGTGGCTAGAAGCCATGCTGGGCCGGATGGGCTTTCCCTAGCACTACTAGCCCATCACTGTAAAAATAGGGCGCAAAGAAATGCGAGCAGAAGAAACGGAAGAAGAAAAATCAGTTAACGCGGCTCGGCGGCCCTCCACGAAACCGGACTACCGGAGGTCCAGCAAGCAGACACACGAACCTCGAAAAAATATCGCGTCTTTCTTTCACCGCTCGCGGCCGCGCGGCGACCGGAAGTATAGAAAAACCCGACGACGACGGCGGCGGCGATGGCGTGCCGCTCGCTCGCGCTCCGCTCCCTACTCCTCCCCGACCCGCTCCACTGCCTTCCACCCGCCAGCACGGCGCCTCCGGCGGTGCGTGGTGGGCGTCGCCCCCACCTGCGTTGCTGCTGCTCCGGCGGCGGGGACTTCGGGCAGCCACCGCAGGAGGCTGTGCTTGAGGCCATCTCGAGTGAGTCCTCGCTTCCCCATTCCATCACTGCTGGTTACTGCTCTATTCTTGCCCTTTGGTGTTTGGTATTGGTAGCTCCTCGCTGCTTCGGCTGGTGCTTTGCCGTCGTCATTGGTATTACCGTATTGGTGGATAACAATAGATGTGAGGATACCGATCGATCGCTGAATTCGTGAGGCTAGCTGATAAGCAACACTTGGCCGCTGCTTTCCTTTATGAAAATACGGTGTCGAAAGAAATGGGATTTGTTGGTAGCTTGGTGTGATAGCACCGACTGCTAAGCCAGGGAATAAAATAGCCCGCTATAGCTTTCGCTGTAGCTGATATGAGACAGGTTATGATATTTGTCGTATATTACAATCTGACTGCTATAGCCTCAGTTAGCTCTCGCTATTAGTTGTTTGAGATGCTATCCTCTAAATGTCTTAGTCCACTATTTTTTTTTTTTTTTGGTGGCTGCTAAGACAGTTTTTGGTACAGGTTTTTTTTAACTTAACATATGGGCTAGCTTTCGAGATTTTTTACTCTCGACTCATGAACATAAATTTCTCATCTCAGTATTTGCTTTGGTTTAAGATATGATTTTGGGTTTCCACATAGATAAAAGACTTCCATACTGATATTTTTCCCCTGAACCTAGAGGTAGCAAGGTCTAAAGGAAGGGTTGCACTCACAACAAATATGGTCATGGGCGGTACTGTGACAGATGATGCGAGCGATGAGTGGCTTATTCTGGATCAGAAGGTATGTCTATGTCCAACTAGTCACTATTTGTTGTTTTCGCAACGTACATTCAGGAGTAGGATGTAGGATTTGTTGTTTTTTCCATGCTAATGTAGGATTTATGGCCTGTCATGATTCCCATGATTTTGTGCAATGTTGAAATATGGGAGCTAAATCACCTAGTAATATGTACACCCTCAGCCCCAAAAAAAAAGTCACTTTAGGATTCAAAATTTGTCTCACAAAAATGTCGATTCTCGCTTGTCAATACATCTCTATCTCTCCCCTCCACTATCCCTCCTTATTTTTCGTACGCTCTCTACTTTTTCATCTCTTTAATTTCCATGCCCAACCTCTAAAACGACTTCTTTCTGGGACAGAGGGAGTAATATCTTATCAGTCATACATAGTATTGAATACAATATTTTGCACTATCAACAGTACTGGACATTAATTTTCTTTGGAAATACAATAGCAACTGAGATAGAACATTCAGGGAACAAAAGATTGAGGATTGTCATGCTTGGTTTTCATTTTCAGTATGCTTCTATCTTGATTTTTGCTGCTGCATGCTAATTATTTATTCTTTGTGCAACCAAGTGCATTGCTTTGGTCTTTCCTAGTTCAAGAAATTAAAAAAAATAAAGAACCTTCAAACCCCTAAAATCCATATTTGATTTAAGCATTGCTTAATATAATACACTGTTTTGTTGCACAGGTTAATTCGTACCCCACAGATAGAGGATTTACAGCAATTGGTACTGGAGGTGATGATTTTGTTCAATCAATGGTTGTTGCTGTTGAATCTGTTCTTCAGGAGTCCATTCCCAAGGTTAGCTCTTACAGCCATTTGCAGAAGGAAAATGTTCAGCTTGGATTCTAACTGCCATTTGTTCTTTACTTTCTAGATGTTTGTATACTAATTCTTTCCGTACAAACTTTCCCTTCTGTTTGAAGACTTGGAAGAAACAATTGTACTAGGAAACTGTATATCGCAAGAGCTATCGAACTTCCAATATTTTTGCTGTAGTTTTTTCCGTAATGAAGCAGTTTTAAGCATTTTACAACCTTTCCCTTAATTGTTCCTTGTATTCTCTTCTCATACATCTAGAAATTATTTGCACAGGGCCAGGTATCTCAGAAATTATCTTCCAGGGGAAAATACGTTTCTGTGAAGATCGGGCCAATTCGTGTTGTCTCTAGTGAACAGGTAATCCTGTGTCCCTTAATTTCAAATGCGTCTTTACTAGGGAAATAGCATCGAATTTGTGAGCATCTGTTCATTTCATTTTTGTTAGAAGTGACTCGTTGAAAATTTGGTTGTTGCTCGTCAGGTCCAAGCTGTGTACCGTGCCATGAGAAGAGACAACAGGATGAAATACTTCTTATGAACTGCAATTACGCACACTGCATTTTTCATAGTTCGTCCATCATGTAAAACAAAGAATCATCTCATGCATTCCGCCATACCTGTAAGCAGTGAATCAGATGGGAAAGTTGTGTTCATTTCCTGGTTTCTAATTGACGTCATATGATGCGAAGTTTAGTGCCCCTTGTTGCAGACTGAAGCTCTGGTGAATCGACATGAATTGGGAAAGGCCTTTCACATGCCATTCAAGCCCAGACGGACTAAGATGCGTTGGTGGCTGCAGCCCATTGGTTTAAGTTTCGTTCTATAGTGTAGTGGTGATATTTAGGGCCCTTTGGTGGCTCTCAGTTTCTAATTTTTTGAATTCACTTCTGATTCTTCTGTAAAGTAATTCTGTGACTAAAATTAATTCATTTTAATTTTTTAAATAAATTTTTAAAATCAAGATAGAGAATCACTTCACAGAATGAATCAAGAGAAGTTTTTTTTTCTTTTTAGTTTATTTTAGATAATCATCTCATAAAATCAAGTAAAAATCAATTTTTTTAAAAAAACAATGTTTTACAGAGCTTAATTGATTCTATGTTTCATAGTTCCCAGTATAAGAATTAATTTTCTTAGTATTGTGTGCGTGTGTGGGGAGGGGGGCTTCCTACGGACCGACAGCAGCGCGTCGATCTGCGAACCACATCTCGATTACTGCCGCGTGTAGAGGATTGGAGATCGAACGGCTGCAGCAAACAACGATTCTCAGGCTCCGATACGGCTCGCTCCATCCCAAGCTGCCCATTTGCTCGGCTCTCAGTCTCAGTGGGCACCGTTGAGCCTGGCCTCCTCTTCCCCGGCGCCGTTCCAAAGTCCTCGGCTATACGATGTCCGCTGCCCACGAAACACGAACCGGCCATAGCCACGGCCACGGCAGCTGAGCCTTAAGTGCCGGTACCACCGCACCCACTCCCGGAGCCATGTTCACTCGTCGTCGTCGTCGTCGTCACCGGCCAGCCGCGTCTTCATCGTTGCTGTCCTCCGCACCTTTGCCACGTAGTGATGTGATGCGAGCACTAATCTATCGGAATCAAGAAACGCAAGCCCAACATGAAGAGGAAAGGATTAATTTAATATGGTATTATAATTTTATAAAATTTAAAATATACTATTTAATTTTATGTGTTATTCTCTTGTAAAATTTTATTTGTTAAATTTGTAAAATTATAATGACATGTATCAAATTCGCCCCAAAAGAAAGGAAAGAAAAATTAAAGAAAAAATCATATGTCAGAAGAAAAGGGAGCTTATTTCTTTCTCCGAGTCTCATCAAAAATATTCTACATTTCCTTTCGTTTTTTGTCTACTTCTCTCTTTGCTGGGACCTCTCTCACCTCCCTCTTCGAATGGTCTTCCCTGGAGCAAAGAAATTTCCACTGCCGGAATCCCGCTTGCCTGCTTTTTTCCAAAACCGTGCGTAGCGCGTTTCCCGCTTGCCTGCTTCAATCCCTCATTCAGCAGTTGAAGGATCAGGCATGGATGGCCGGTGCATAGACGAAGTTGGGGGCTCCATGGCTGTGGCCGGTCCGGGGGCAGCAGAGAGCACACGACTTCGGAACGGCGGCGGGGAAGAGAAGGCCAGATTCTTCTCGTTCCCCAACTGGCGTCGATGAACGCGGAAGAGGCGACCGAGCGCACCTTTGTGTTGGGCTGTGAAGTAGGAGTAGTCACCAGCAGCGGCAGGGTGCTGGACCAAGTACAGCGGCGGCGAGGTGGTCCACGTCAGCGGCGGCGGCGAGGAAGAGAACCACGGCGGCAGTGGCGGCGGTGGCGAATCACACAGAGCAAGAGAGCGAGATTTGGGATCGAGCCGTCGAACAATGGAGCCGCCTCGAGTGCAGGTGGCTTCGAGCTCGCGAGCCGTGGTAGTTAGCATCGAAGCGAGTCGTGGTGCTAGCCGCCCGATCGATCTGAAGGGCCACGCGGCACCAATCGATGCCGGGGCCGCAGAGCGTCTGGTTGCAGCCGGTCCGCAGCCAATTTTTTTCCGATTCGTTGCCCTTCCAACACATGTTTCTCTAAATTAATGTGCTTTATAAACTGAACAAAAGCCTGAAACGCAGAAAGTGTTACGACCTCAGGATTAATATTTGGAAAACATGCCATGACTTAGTAATACATCCTTTAACTTACTCTTTCATTTTTTAAATTGATGTCGCCATTGATTTTAATATCAACTTCATTTGTCTTAATCAAAATTTTTTGATAAAAATTATATATTTTATTATAATTTAATTAATCATTAAAGTTATTTGAATCACAACTTAAAACTTTACAAACTAATTTTAAAACGAAAGATCAAAGTTAAAATTAAAAATCAACGGGCAACATATATCTGAATAGCAAGATTCTGATAAAATTAGGTATTTAAGTTCACTGCTTAGGCACGTGAATTGAATTATATGCACGCAGATAACGATCCCAAACTACCTGAGCACCATTCTAGGTAGGATATTACTAACTCTGTTTTAAAATATAAATATTTTTAAGTTTGACAAAGTCAAACTCTTTTAACTTTTACTAATAATATCTAACAAGTTACATAATTTTTAATGTAAAAATATATTTTTTAAAAAATCTTATTTCATAATTAATTAAAAAATAGAATTTTTTATATAACAAAATATTATTAATGATTAAAGTAATAAAAATTTGACTTTGACTAACCCTCTTATATTTTAAAACAGAGGGAGTAGATATCTGCGTGTATTCTACATACCCTGTTCTGCAGACAAACATGTACTCTTTGAGAAAGGAAAATACCACACTTTGGTTTCTTTTATTAAAACTAAAATCACAAACTCAAGATTGCTGAAAAGACAATAGTATAGCCAACCAAACACAATAGAACAGACAAGATAAATGTTCAGAATAGCAAGCTATCTAACATAGGTGTGATTGCTGTGCACTGCTGTCCGACACGAGCACAGCATGCCTGGTGGGTGGTAGTTGAGCCATACCCAGCATAGCATGACAGCAGATTATTTGAGTCACCATTCTAGAATTCACACCTCCTTGGCTGATTCCTTTATGTGCATTGAAAAGGTAACATGATTAAAAACAGCTCGCAAAACATATCTGAATTAATAGTGAGAGGAGACAACACTGTGGCTCACCACTTGGTATTGTTTTTCTTCTTTGTAATAGCGGCTGAATCCTAGAGTATCCTTGATCTCCTGAAACGATGGCAACGCACCAGGTGGAGGTACACCACCATCTTTTATTGCAACTAAAGCCTCCTGAATATCACAAATTGTAAGACACCAAATCCTCTGGACAATTTGCAGATTTACAGGTTATCATTGGCATGCCACTCGTGCTTCATCATTGAACAAAAAAGTGAACCATAAACTGAAGGTGGTTTTGGCTTTAGAACATGTTTTAGTCATAGGCAGGAGTACAATATGTGTGAATTAGCTATTCATTGGAAGAAAAGGATCACAATATTCCATGCATTTTTATCAACAGTTGAACACTTGTGGCCTTATCCTTGACCAACATGGATCAATTAAAACAAAATAATTTCATTTGCTTCAAAGTTATAAAAGAAAAACAGACCTGCATTGCACGCATTGAGACTCCAACTAAGGATAAAGGATAGACGACAAGGCTAAAACCAATTTCCTCAAGTTCAGCAGGGCTCAATATAGGAGTTTTACCACCACCTTCTAGCATGTTTGCCTGCAGAACAGAGTATAAATTTCATCACGCCACTCTTAGAGAAAAGACACCTCTAAGTAAATATTACATTTGCAAGCGTTTGTCACTGACAAGGTTATTGGTTATTAAATAATTTATAAATGCATGCTCTAGTGCAGACTGTGGGGGGGGGGGGGGGGTCAGCAATGTAAAAAATATATAAAAAAAGAATATGTTACTAAATCATGTCAGTGAAAAAAAATAAACGGAGGTTACAGAATACAACGCTTCAAAAGTCTTCCCTGCGATCAGTGATAGAGCTTGCGACTGAAATGATAGATGAATTAGCATAAAAATATAAAAGACTAATCAATGAATTGACTCGAATATTACTGTTTACTAACTTACTATAAAGGACTCAGCAATTGCAGGGGTGGCCAAGGCCCACGTTCGTCTTAAGCTCCATCTCTACCTTGATGACTAATAGATACGAATTCTCCATAAATTACTATATGTTTCCATAGTAAAGCATGACCTTAAAATTTAGTGAACATAGTTTTTGGGCGTATCTTAAATCAAAGTTGAGTTCATTGGAAGACAAGGATCTACAGGTAACAAAGACAATACATAGTGCTATATAACACTATGGAATCTGGAACGGTGCCAAAACTACAATTACTCTTGTATGCTTAGTAGAATCACGAGTGACTAGTAAGACACCAAAATATGTAATGCTCACCATCTTTGGGACTCCTGGTGCAACTGCACAAAATGCCTTCATCTCTTCTACAGATGCGAGGGCATCAATAAAAAGAACATCTGCTCCAGCGTCAGCAAAAGCTTTTACTCTCCATAATGCCTCATCAAGAGAAATAGCTTGACGAGAATCTGTCCTTGCCACAATAACAATGTCAGAGCCACTCTCCTTCCTAGCATCTATAGCAGCTTTTATGTGCATGATAGCTTCCACCCTTGAGATGACTTTCCTTCCTTCAGTATGTCCACATGCTTTTGGTGCCACCTTATTAAATGATATATATCTCTTTCAGTAAAAGCTAAATTAAAAATAATTATTAAATTGAAAATATTTTCATATTTGATACGAGAAAAAACAAGCAATCCAAAAGGAAATGGACATGCATCACATTGTGCATCTGCATATATATGTAGAATAAAACAAGTCAACCTGGCAAGGCCTATCATCTAAGCTATCAGTTTTAGATCAAACTTATTAGTATTACTGCAATCACATAGTACGCCATATGTGATATTACATAAAATAATACTGTGGCACCACAAAATGCATGCCAAATTTATGTGTTTCATATAGTTTAAATTTTTATTACAAAATGAATGCAATATAATGAAATTGACTTCAATCTTTGTAATATAAGGCAAAACAAATTTTCCTAACAAATTGAACATTTCAGCACATCAATAAGCTGCAATTTTCAATTATGTACTCTTCAGATTTTGGCTGCTATTCTTTCAAGAACAATTAGACTGATATAATCTTATGACACAATAACCGAATCAATTTGTTAAAATAGGATTTTATGTAACGTAGCAAAGTAAATCAATGTGATAGATCAACAGGATTAAGAAAGATTATAAAAGACCACAAACATATTTCAAAAGTAAGTTGTGCTTCATTTCTTTTAACCAATGCTTAAACCCGGCCACAAATTCCTATATAGCCACCAGCCCACCAAGAACCAACGCTACAGCAGCTTACAAAGAAAACTGTAGATCACTGTGATTTCACGTTACACTCAATCGAAATTTATTTACATAAATATTAAACTTTTTGTAGTACAAAACTATATTTTGTAGTTCAGCTTGAAGTGAACGAATAAGGACTAAATTCAATTGTATAGAACCTTTTTACTATTGTGTTGGCTTGCTGGGTAACAGCGCTCACTATGGTTTCCAGATACAGGTGTTACCTGGCCAAAGGTTTTTTTATACATACCACTAGCTCACTGCAAATGGAGCAAACTGTCATGTGTGCAATCTACAGTATCCAAAATGGGTCCAGCATTTACCCTAGGCTCTGTTAATGGCTAAATCTTGGAAGCAGGGGTACCAATACTTGTAATCACAGTATTCAACAGAGTGAATACCTTATATTCACATAAGATAAAGAAAGATGTTTCATAGAACATATGCACTTACATTCCGTATTGTGTGTTTTATTAAACAAAAACAATGCAAAAGCAAGAAGCAGAGCAATTGTTGCCTTTGTCAAGAACTAGGCAGCCCTCTAGGAGCTTTTAGATGAAACAAGTGTAATGTATACAATTCGTTCCAAATATGAGCAGAAATTGAGAAAGTGGAGATCCCAGTCTATAGAAGGGATTAATCAGTATTCCATAGTGAAAGTACCTGATCTTCAAGCATGATTCCAGCAAACCCCGCATTAATGTACCCTTTAATAGTTCTCTTAATGTTCATAGAGTTTCCATAACCATTATCTCCATCACCAATCACCGGGATCGATACAGATTCATTGATCAGTCGCCCTTGATCTACCATTTCTCCATAGGAAATGAGACCAACATCAGGCAAGCCAAGTCGCGCGGCAGAAACACAGAACCCTGCACAGACATAGACTCCACCACAAGGGTTTTACTTTTGACTCGACCAACTCATAACCAAAGGCGACCAACGAAATCCCACAAGAGACGCACGTACCGCCCATGAACCCGATCGGGAACCCGGCGCGCTCAACAAGGCGCGCGCCGAGCGCGTCGTAGCAGCAGGGCGCCTGGTGCGCGCCCGGCGTGGCCAGGATCCGCCGTAGCGCCGCCGCGGGAGACTCTCCCACGCGGATGCCACGGGATCCCTCCTCGACTGCGAAGTAGGGGCTGCGGGCGGCCATCTCCGGTGGCGGCGGAGGCGCGGCGATGCAGGGTGGTTGGCGCGGCCGGGGAGAGATGGAGCGCGAGGGGAACGGAGAGGGAAATGTGTGGCTGGCAACTGGGTGATGACTGATGAGTGATGACTGGCGGCGCCTGACTGGTGCTCGGGTCAACGCGGGAGTCAAGATAGCCGGATCCGTGGCCAATTGAGGTGGCGCTGCTCAGCGCCTTTCCTGCAATGCTTTTTCGACGTTTGAGTTATTATTTGAACCGAAAAAATCAGTAAAAATTGGTTCAAATTTAAGACGTAAAATGAAAAACGAAATTTCAGATTTTTCAGTTTATTGACCAAGTTTACTAGTTTATCAACGGGTTTTTTTATTTCACTATTTTAAAATTTTAAAATTTGGAGCCCACCGATTTGAACGAGGTGCCTATTGATTTTAACGGTTTATCAATGTTTTTAAATCGAGCTCCATGCTAGCAGGGTGAAATTGTTTGGTCCTTCCGAAATGGTTTATCCAATTTGTATCCCTCTCAAACCTGTCAAAAACAGCGTTTTGAAAACCGGTGCAAAATCAGTTTTTGATTTGGTAAAAATCGGGCTAGCTAGCCAAATTTGATACAGTGTAAAATTTGGTTTTCAATAAAAAACTGATCACCTATCTAAATCAAACTAGATCGTTTTCATCAAAAACCGTAAAAACTAGGCAGTTTTGACCACTTTTCAAAACCCTACCTTTGATACCACGTCATGTGTTTAGTTTGATTCATATTAATACTCTCTTTGGTATTAAAATATTGATACTATTAAATTCTAACATCAACTTTGACTATTTATTTTATTAAAAAAAATATTTAAATGTGTAAAATTATTAGTCGTGTTTTAAATACCACTGATGATAAAGTAAATTCTAATAAAAATATATTATATTTACTATAATTTTAAATAATAGGTATGATTAAAGTTGATGTTAGAAATAAAAGGTGTCAACTTTTTAAAACTTGAGTGAGTACATTATTATGTATAAATTCCATTGTCTTTTTTCTTATCAGTGATTCGCATGGTTAAAGTGATGCCTCAGCTAAAGCACTGAAAAAGAGCTTAATACCCATGCTTCTGTAAGAAAGTGTTACTCTCACTTCTTCTATAAATTAATATAGCTTTTCGTTTTTACATATAGCATACTCCCTCTATTCTTTAATTGTTAATTGTTGTTTATTTTTAATTTTAACTTTTGATTATTCGTCTTATTAAAAAAAGTTTGATGACTATTATATATTTTGTTATAATTCACTTTATTATTAAAAGTATTTTAATCTTACATTATAATTTTATATATTTAATTTTTTAATAAGATGAATAATTAAAATTAAAATTAAAAGTCAACGGTGACAACAATTTAAAAACGGAGAGAGTACTCGAAAATACAGAGTTTGAAAAGTGTTTCTAAATTTTACATTTCTCTTTGAATTGAATTTTACGAATCTTTTAGTACAGTACTCCACATTACAAAGTGGGCCTGAAATGTTAGATTTCGTCGTGTCTCTACCCAAGTTCCCCCGCTGACCAACGGTAACTACTCGCTCCTCGGAAGCGTCCAGGCGCCGGTGACGTGTCAAACCATGGCTTACGTGCCCCGCCGCATGCACCGCCACGTCCGCACCGGCCCACGCCGCCCAACGCCAAGAAGCCAAACGCTATCTCGTCTTCCCCGATCGACGCAAGTAGATAACCAGAGGTCTCTGCTGTTGCTTCTCTCCAAACACGCTCCGAGTTCCTGCTCTGTTCTTCTCGCCTTATCCAGATCAACGCTATCGAGTAGTGCAGTTGCACGTCGACTGGTTCCCTCCCGTTGTTTCTGCGATCGTCGCGGGGTTGGTGTGAGTAGTGAGTTGTTCTGCAAGTGACAAGATGTCGGGGATCTCGCTAGCGGTGGCGCCGCGCTCGGACCCGGACCACGGCTCGGAGCGGCAGCCAGCGGCGGCGATGCTGGGCGGCGTGATGGGTTCGCTCCGAGTCATCGAGCTCCAGCTCGTGGCCTTCATCATGGTGTTCTCCGCCTCCGGCCTGGTGCCCATCATCGACCTCGCCTTCCCCGTGGCCACCACGCTCTACCTCCTCCTCGTCTCCCGCCTCGCGTTCCCGCCGCTCCACGGCAAGCTCGACGCCGCCAGCTCCCCGTCCGCTTCGCAGGAGATTTTTCGCGGCAGCAGGTAAGCCAATTTCTCCGACTCTCTCTAACTCGCCTGCGTCGATCGCTCTTCGTTCGTTCGTTCGTTCCTGCTCGCTAACCGTTTGCGTGGGCGGAATGCATGGCTAGGCTGTTCCAGGCGTACGTGGTGGTGGGCACGACGGTGGGTCTGTTCCTGCCGCTGGCGCACGTGCTGGGCGGGTTCGCGCGCGGCGACGACGCGGCGGTGCGGTCGGCGACGCCGCACCTGTTCCTGCTCTCGTGCCAGATCCTGACGGAGAACGTGGTGGGGTCGCTGGGCGCGTTCTCGCCGCCGGTGCGCGCGCTCGTGCCGCTGCTCTACACGGTGCGCCGCGTCTTCGTCGTCGTCGACTGGGTCTACGACGTCTGGGCCAACCGGACGCTCACCCGCGCCGCCTCCGTGCAGGAGGCCCTGTGGGTCTGGTTCGGAAGGTACCTCGCCGTCGCCAACCTGCTCTACTTCTCTGCCAACCTCTTCGTCTTCCTCATCCCCAAGTTCCTGCCCCGCGCGTTCGAGAAGTACTTCCGCATGCGCGATGAGATGCACGCCAAGATGGCCGAGGACAAGCACGCGCGCGGACACCTGTCATCTTCTGTGGCCGAGCAGAGGGTGGCCGCCGGTGACGAGGACGTCGCCGCGGCGGCGAAGTCGGTGGAGTCCAAGAAGGCGGACTGATGAACGGATTGCCGGAGTTCAGCTGTAGCTGACTTTAGTGTGTGGCGTAGTTTCAGTGGCCAGTGATTTCTGTGTTCTTTACAGTTACGTGGCCATTTCAGTAGCCGTCCCGTGTGAACCGGCGCACGTACTCATACGCCATTTTCGAAACCCGAAGGTCCCGCGCGTTTCCGTCGAACGTGGCGGCGAGCGCGCGAGCAGTTGCCGCAGCCGCAACTACCTCTCCTCTATTTCAGCCTCCACCATCGCCCATCTCACGTCGCTCAGATCCGCCGCACCGCGCAGCGCGTTTCGTTCGCTCACGCACGCGCGGCCGTCCATGAGCACCTGCAGCACGGCCACGAGCGCGCGGCGCGGCCGCCACGACGACGACCGGGACCTCCGGCGCCGCCTCTTCTGCGACTGCGACGTCGACGGCGACGGCGACGCAGGAGGCTGCCAGATGGAAACGCGACGCTTCTTCTGCAACTGCGACGGCGACGCCGGAGGCTGCCAGCTGCAAACGCGGCTGAAGAACCTGGAGCGGTACTGGGACGCGTACAAATCCAGACGCTCCCTCGCCGCGCGCCTCCGCTCGGCTACCATCACGCCTTCCTCCGCCGTCACCGCGGTCGGTCCCGACGACGGCCTCTCAGATTTCCTCCTCTGGTCTCCCAGACCGCTCGTCTACTCTCTCCAGCACCTGGACGGCAGCGGCACTGACATCGGCGGCGGCGTTGTCTCGGCCAACAGACGAGGGAACGGCAGCGGCCGACTCCGCGAAGCAGACGACGCGTCCAGTATCTCCTCCGTCGAGGTCGAGCACCCCACGGCCCCGGCCCCCTCGTGCTGGTGCCCCCACTGCGCCGTCCTGAACCGCAGCTACTTGACGAGCTCATCGTGCACCGTCGCCCCCGATTCGTTGTTCTCTCCTCCGGCAGGTGCAGGCGTCGTTACCGAGCACGCGAAGAAAACGGAGGAAGCGAGGAGTGCGACGGGTGGTAGAGATAGTAGGGTGAAGTGGTTCGCCGCCGTTGCTTTCGTGGTGGCCATGGGCATCGTCGTGGCCATGGTGGTCATGGACCTTGGCGTGGACGAGGAATTTCTAGTTCCCACATGAATCCTCACTGTAGAACAGAAATGAGAGAATGTACCATGTACCTTAAACTTAAGTTCGATGGCAGCGCAGTTTCCTCTGATGGCTTCCTTGACGTTCGTTTGGAGGATCGAGTTCGACCTCTCCAACATTCTATTTCGCATTAAGAACACGGTATAAGGTAGTACGGAGTACTCACTAGGCAATCATCACAGCATTTTAAGCTGACTCACTGTAAGAGATCAGAGCATGCTGTTACGTAGAGCGGCAATGTTCCGGACATCCATATATCAGAACCACAATGAACTAGTTTCTCCGATTTTAAAATATTGAAAACGTTGATTTTAAATTACAACTAATAATTTTACATATTAGAGCAATTTTTTAAATAAAATAAATAATTAAAGTTGATGTTAGAAGTCAACGGTGTCTATAATTTAAAACCGGAGAGAGTAGTTATCAGAGTTCAGTTCTCTAATATTTGAAGTAGCTCCCATGTATGATATTACTTGTCCATGATGGTTGCACTGCAAGGAGTGTTAGCCAGACAAGATGGAAAAAAAGAAACGCACAATTGACGAACTGGTGTGTACCAGGCATTCTCATAATAGCCTCGAAAGGTTAATGGGTCAAACACATCTCTGTGGAAATGCACAATTGACGATCCTTGTGGATTCTGTAAATAGAGGAAACTAGGTGGATGTAAGATTCCAATTCCAACAGATAGCAAGACATGATGCTAAAATTCACTGCAATAACTAATACTTCCACTGCTACTCTAGATATTTCACGACATATAGTGTTTACAAAGTGTCATGAGGCATAGACATAGTCACTACGTTAGTATAGCATTGAATCTCAAGCAAAACATAATAAACAAAGCTATTCATCAAGAAATGATAGTTCTAGTAACCAAAGTAATACTATTGGATACTATTGGTTTCTCTTTCTTCTAAAGATAAATATCACCCTTGGAAATGTAGTGACGGAATGATAATAGTTAACAATAGCTTGAGAAAAAAAACACATAACTAGTGTTATCTGAATCAACATCCATATTTGAGTGACCTAAAGCACTACTATTACTGGGGCAATCTTGAGTGTGTTCTACATGATTCCAAAAAAAAAAAGTGTGTTCTACGTGAGGGAAATGTAGCTAGGCGAATGTTACATTCCAACAATTCCTTAACAACTAACAAAGAATGCTCTGTAAAGAATAAGGTCAACTATTTGGTTGTAAAATAAATGCAACATAATGTTTGGTAGTAGAATACTTTGCCCTCAGCATCAAAAGCATAAGGCAGAAGGTGTGTGTCAATAGTATCAATCACATTGTACCATAGTTTATTTAGCTCAGCCTCCACATTGTGATGAAACTATGTAATCATCTTTATATGGTTCTTGTTACCTTGCTCCTTTTCTATAACTTCAATATGTTCAAGGGCATGTAATGATGTACGCTTTGCAATTGTCACCATTTTACAGCTAGCAAAAGGAGGTCGCTCTCCTCGTTTGTTGCCGCCAAGTCTAACTTTGCTAACTTGTTCATTGCATCTATCATAACTGCTTGAAACAAATAGCAAAATTAAAAAGCTTCCATCTCTGTTTACTTTCATTCATAATTTCTTAATTACAACAAGGTATCCTATTAGTGGAAAATAGCTTCTACCTAAGCGTTTGACACATATCCCGCCCCCCTAAATTGTGGGTAAAACATTTTAAGAAATTTTGTTGAAGAAAAATGGGGGGACAAAAATTTGCCAAGAAGTTTTGATGATAAATTTTGGGGGAACATAAAGCTTTGCTTAGATCAATAAACATAAAGATGGGCTACCATAAGCAAGGATGTGAAACAAGGCTTGCTTGCATGAGGTTTCTATTTAGGCTTCCACTCCACTAGATCTGAATTTGCATATCTAGGAATGAAGAACATAGTTACACTAGAACACTCACGCGCAAAGTTAACAGGATGAAAAAATTGGTCTGGTTTTCGTGAAAACTGGTGAAACCCGTTTGGTATTGTTCCTTCCGATGACTGGTTTTTGGTTGAATAACTAAAAAAATAAAAAAATTTGAAAATAAAAAATGGTCAAACTGGTCGGTAAATCGGTCAAACCGGTGGAAAACTGGTCAAATCAATTTGGTACAAATTTCAAAAAATCAAAACTGGAAAAAAAATTGGTAGACTAGAAAAACCGAGTGGTTTTTGTTCCAAAATTTTGATTTTCACATTTGTCAAGTTTTTATTGCTTACTGTACCAGTTTTTCTAGATTTTGCGAAAACTAACCGAATCGGTGCCTACCTGACCGGTTCAAATGCCAACTGAAACCCTACTCATGCGTACATGAGACACGATATATATTTAGCATCTAGCCTAACTGAATCTATGTATTGAATGCATATCAAGACTATAACATTTTAATCAAATGAACATGCACATAAACACCACCTTTGGAAATATAGTGATGTAGTGAAGATAATTAACAGTAGCTTGATGAAAAAAAACAACACATAACTAGTATTACCTGAAATAGCGTCCATATCGAGTGACCTGAATTAGCATCCATCTCTTGAGTGTGTTCTACGCAATTCCCCGAAAAAAGTGTTTTCTACGTGATTCCTAAAAAATGTGTTTTCTACACAACAGAAATTTTTACCTTCGGCTCTGCAGCCGCAGCCGCTACAACTAGAAGTGGCAGTGAATACACCCTGACTTTTTTTTTCCCCGTAGAAGTTAGAGGTTTGTCGTGCAATAAAGTTTTATTTTGAATATGTAATTTTATAGAAACTTCAAATTAATAACTAGGCATACAAAGGTAATATAAAAATTATACCCTTTAAAGTTTGTATCTTCGATAAGGACCACATCAACTGCTTCAAATTGATGAAAACAATTGAATTGATTACGCTCTTGGGCATTAGGGTGGGTTGGGCAACAAAATTCAGTACAGAGTTGGAGATTTGCAATTAAAATAGTTATAGGTGGAAAATTTTAAACTCCAAGTGATATATGGCTTAATTAAAGAATCTCTTATCTAAGTAATCATGTGCATTCTGTGGCAGTTAATAGTTCTCTATAGTACGTAGTAAAAACAAATTCACTAACAATATGTTACAGGTTACATGTAGTGACTTGGTATGCATCATCTGTATATCTCTGTCTAAAGAACAAAGAACTACGGATGTATAGCGTTATAAACTGTACATTAGCATGTTCCAAGAGATGATAGTAACTACACCAGCTCTTTTAGCATAGAAGGTGTCTTTTGACGACATCACCTACAAGTAATTAAACTAAACGACACTTTCTTCGTCACAAACCAGGAGCGTACTGGGAGTATTAGGCATCACATAGATATGACAAAGTGAAACACACCAGCATCGATCGCTCAACTAGCTAGTTAATTGCGGAGGCTATATATTTGTAGGATCAGTAGTACTTCCTCCAGTCCTCGTTCACGCGCTCGCGCCGGAGCCGCTCCTGCACCCTGGATATGAACAAAGCCGCGCGGCTGTCCACGTCGTCGGCGACGGTGGCCTTCCCGCCGCCGTTAGCGATGACCTCGACGGCGACGGCCGACGGAGGTGGCGCCGGCGCTGGCGCCCACGGCGCGGCCGCAGGC
>BCLG01001549.1:63685-77756 GCA_001602295.1 Zoysia matrella | reverse complement strand
GCTTCACCTTCGCCACGCCGCCGCCGCCAGCCTGTGGCGTCGGCGCGGGGGTGGGTGCCGCCGCCGCGGGCGGCCGGGGGTAGACGAAGGGCGCGGCGGTCTTGTGCTTGATGACGCCTCTCGGACGCTTGTAGCTGTACAGACCAATATCCATTTCGCACTCTGTACGAGCTTGAGAGGCTGTTCGTTAGTGTGTGCTGGTGTGGTGTAGGTTCATGGTGCTCCATCGTTCATCGCTATTTATAGTGGTTTCCACGTCGTACGTTTGCAGTGCACTTGTCGAGTATAGAACTAAGGAAGGCCGGACTGCCAGTGTAGTAGGCTGTGTAGCTTAGTGTGCAGGACCAGTTCTGAACTTTCTGGTGTCCTATGGCATATGGACTTGTCCCGACCTTTTCCTCCGGCACAAATATGCTCCTCTTCAGTACCCAACGTGCACTCTCTCTATAGGTTACGAGTTGATACAGTGACCTGCACCAAGCTGCCGAGATCCCGCATCTTCGCCTGAAATATCTGTCATCTCTGTGCAGGTTACTTCCCCTCTACCGCATGCATGGTCGCATCAAGGCTTTTCTAACCCGACCTTATTATTACTGCAAGGCGTCGAACGATCTTTGGTGCCTTCAATAGTTTCTACACGACATATATGTATGACGTTCTGATCAACTTTTGTTCAGAACAAAACGAATGTACTTGCACAACTTATCATGGACGACCCACTGAATGCAGGTTTGCAGCACGATTCCCTCGCAGGATCGACAGCTATATGCTTATATATATGCTCCTGATTCCTCCTCATATCATTGAGGCTCGATCCGCTTTATTCTGGCAAGTTGGACTGTCCAACAATAACCTAGAGTTCAGATACGTCTGATTAAACCAACTAGTGCCATTGGCCTTGATCCATGATAACCATACCTAACTACACAGCCAATCGATTTATTTTGTAGCTCTTGGAGTGAAGCGTCGACCAGGAACTCGAAGATAAGATTGATGTCCCTGTAGGGAATAAAGGGAAGACGAGATCGATAAGAACAACAGGTCCGGTTGATGATTTTTTTTGGGGGCGTGTGTAAAGGAAGCTGGCCAGAAAGAACAGCATCTTTCCAGTACAAACGTGTCATCTCTGCTGCCTCGTCGTGATCCCTTGCGTTTCCGTATGTGCCAGACGAGAGAACGAGAATTTGCCAAGGAAAAGCGAGCGAAGTGCTGCGTGTGAGCATATCCTTTCCTGTTGGCCTATCCATGGTGTTTTTTGGCTACGGTACCTGGATCAAGAAGTAGCTAGCTGGAAGTAGCCTGAATTTCCAAACCTTCAAATTCCATTGGCTCCATCTCCAAAACGCACCCCTTGAAGAGCAATACTAAACGATGATCCTACTACAGCTCTAACGTACATGCCCAAGCTAAAAAAAAAAACAATACTAAACGACACATGCACAATGCCGCCATAGTATGAATTTCGCTACAAGACAATAAAGAAATGTTGAATGCATAACAAAAACAGCGTTTCAAACTGCCCTGTAAATTAGCAAAATTATATTTTGCAGGACTCACACTTCCATGTAAACACCACAAAGATGTTTTAATCTTAAGCAGAATTTTGATCTTCCAAATGTCTGGTGGGGCAAGCCCTGCGTCACTAGAAGGGCTCTAGCCTATGCTTACAAAAAAAAAAAATAGCTAAACTCTATACATTGAATTCAACCCCCTGTTTGGTGTAAAGCCCACTCAAAGTAGCCTGGCGGATTCGAAAGCCTCCTTTACACACAAAAAGGTTTTGGGTTCGACTCCGTGAAGAAGGTACTGTTTATTCTCCTTTACTTCTACGTGGGCCAAGGCCTGGCCTTTTCCTCGTCGTCACTTCGCGTTTGCGTTTTCCTGTCGGCATATAAACTATTTTTTTGGGTTCGACTCAGGGAAAGTTTTGGGTTTTCTTTTTAGACACAAAAAGTTTTGGGTTCGACTAGGGGAAAAAATTAGGATTTTAATGTTAATTATTAGTGGTCATAAGTAACCACCTATATTGCCATATAAACTGATATTAAAATTCGATACTATAAAGAACTAGTGCCATAGAATTTTTTTTCCCCTGGACAGAAACCCACGGGAACAAACATCACCCGCGCCGTGCGTGCTCGCGCCGTCGCGCGTCGTCGCCTGCTCTCTCCGGCCATCGTTGCCATAGACGGCGGCGCCATTTTCTATCACGTAGCTCCGCAAAACGCTGAACGATTATATGTCTAACGCGGGCAGATATATTATAAAAAACAAGTTAAAATAGTATGCAAACCAAACGGCATGTATATATGGTACTGAACCGTATGAGTTAATCAATGGGATCGACTGCTGAAGCGCTTCTGCAGTGTTGTAGCGACACAGTTTTATGAGCTGTTCCTCTGACGCTCTTTGCACATCACTCCTGTCAAGAAATTAGGCGGCGAACGAAAATGACGTCGCGACCACTCGCCCGGCCCGGTTGCGCCCTTTTCATTTGGGCCAGTGAGTAGAACAGTCCAGAGAGTTTTGCACCAAGAATGTGACAAAAAAAATTTAAAGAGGGGAACCAAAAAAGCGAAATTACACAGGCGGAGTGAGTAAAAGACGAATGCATGTGTCCGAGCCCAGCCCGGACCCGGATTCGAATTGGGGACTTCAGTTGGAACGAATCGCGCACCTGCCGCGCCAGATCCATCGGTTGGGACGGGTGGCGAAGAAGCAATCAGATCCGTCGCGTGGTGGCCTCCTGGTGGGGTGGGGTGGGATATGTGCGGGCCAATCGACGCTCGCGAACGTGCGCGGTGATCGATGCAGCGTGAGAATCCGGGTGCGTGGACAAGAGTAACGCCATCATCCAGGCTTTGCCGCGGACCCAACACAGATCAATAGGCCAGCCAGGAATGCTCTCAGTGGCGTCCGCTTCCGCGAACCGGACCCGGCGGAGAAAAGCAGCGTCGTCACAAAGTAAGGCAACACAATCCGCTGGTAGAAACGAATGAGAAGGGACGAAGCAAAGCAACCCAATCCGCTGGAGAGGGATGAGAAGGGAGAGCACGACGGAGCGCATCAGAGACAGATCGATCGAACCTAAAGGAGGAAGAAACACTCGGCTCAAGCAACACCGATTTCCGACGATGCTCATGGTAAGATCGCAGTAACGTCTTCGTTGATCACAACATACCATCAATCCACCGGGCAATTGCAATCGCGTCGGGGGAAACACAACAGGGTCTACTTAGATTGATTCCGTTTACACAACCGACCAACCGATCATCCAATTCCGACCCAACCCAAGACAAACCAACCCTGCCTCGCTAGCCCGCGTAGATGTGCACCCCGATGGCGATGAGGAAGATGGTGATGAGCGCGAAGTAGAGCACGGCGTGGACGAGGATGGCGAGCCCGCTGGTGTGCATGCTGCCGAACTCCGCCACCCGGCCACGCCCCGGCAGCGTGCACAGCAGACCCGGAGTCAGGAGCACGAACAGCGCCGTCGCAACGATCACCGGGCCCCAGTCCGCCATGCCCCGGAGCCTTCCTCTCCCTCTCCCTCTCCCTAACAAATCTGCTGCTTCGCCTTTTGGCTTTCGGGAACACTGGAACTCTCTTTCTCCCTTCTCTCGGTGCGGTTCGGCTCCGAGCCACCCAGCTGTCTCGCATTTATTACAAGAGGCTGAGCCGCGGAGGCAGGCTGCCAACGGCCCCGCAAAGAGGCTGCCTCGTGGGCCTGGAGCGAGTGGGGTAAGAATCGTAAGAGCCCACGCGTCAGTCACCGTGTTCTTCGTGTTCCAGGGCTCCGAGCGCGAGCAAAGAATCCGTTTGACTTCCGGGCCGCGCCGTCGTTGTCGCTTTGCGTGCCGTCGAGGACAGCACGGGTGCGAAAAAAAAAAAAGAATGAAAACAGAGCGGATCCGCGGCGCTGATCGGAGCGTACGGCACGGAGACGACGACGAGGCGACGAGCACATTTCTGTCATCGTGCATTCATACCACAGAGTGCCACTGCGTTCATGGGCCGCGGCAGCAGCCCAGGATCCATGCGGGCCCAATCGAAGGCCTCGTTCCACAGATACCTTTCCTCGTCCAATTCCTGTGCCTCTCGCTCTCTCGCTTTCGGAATCACAGCAGTAGCTGCTTCATGGCGCCGTGACGATTGACGGCTGTCCATGTTCTGCCCCTCAATAATTCCTTCTTTTTTTTTTTTAGATTCCGATATTTCCTCTTTATCATTCCCCATCCAAATTTAAAGCAGCTTTTAAGTATATGCGACGCACGAATAGAAGCAGTTTAAACTGTAGTGGAGGCTATCGTAATGTTGGACTGGGCGCCGGCGGTGGGGGGCCTGGTTCTGTCCGTGATCCTCTCGCCCCGACCCCGGCTGCATGCTCCTCGAGCTGCCGGGCCTGCCTGTGCCGGTGGGTCGGCTTCGGCACCGGCAACGCGTCGGCGAGCACTGTGCATACTCTCCCTCCACCTCTCCCAGCATCGGTCAAGCAGAGCTACTCCTACACAACACATGAGTCACTCATGGCATGGGTGTCATCTGTCAATCAAATCACCGTCGTGGTTCTCAATAATTTCGTTTCTCCGACTGTTTCCTCGCCGTCGCGTAATTTCCTCCACTCCGCTCGTTGCGAGCGCACGCCGGTATGTACGAGTACTAGCGGATCGATTGGCAAACTTGTATAGCAGACGGCGAAAACACCAACGCCGGTGAACCTAATAGTGCTCTTTGCACTAAAAAAACTTACTGTATGTGGTGAATTTAAGAGACTTTAAACGTGTATAAATAGACAATTTTTACAGGCTCAGCGAAATCCAAAACCACCTGCAAAACGTTGTTTAAATCTATTTGTAAAAACTGTTTTCTATGTAGTGATAGGTGTCATCTGTCAATCAAATCGATGTCGTGTTCCTCAATAATTCTGTTCCTCCGACTGTTCCCTCGCCGTAGCGCTAGTATCTCCTCCACTCCACACGTTGCGAGCCCACGCCGCGCGGCCGCGCCATGGCCATGCCGCGACCAGTCACCAGCAATATATACGAGTAACTACCAGCGGGTTTGCAAGCTTCGAGCAGACGGGGAACTGAAAAAAAAAACACACCAGCTGAGAAGGCAGGCAGGCAGGCAAGCAAACGGGCCGGAGGATGCTGGACTGGGCGCCGGTGTTGGTGGGCGTGGCGCTGTTCGTTCTGCTCTCGCCGGGGCTGCTCTTCGAGCTGCCCGGCACGCACCGCTGGGTCGACTTCGGCAGCCTCCGCGTCACCGGCGCCTCGGCAGCCGTCCACGCACTCCTCTTCTTCGTCCTCTTCGCCGTCATCTTCGTCGCCTGCGACGTCCACGTCTACACGTAGCAGCTGGTGACCTGGCAATTAATCGTCGTTGTTCATATGTGTTGTAGTACGACGTGCATGGCTACCTAAACAAAGGTTTTTTATGTATGTGCGGTCCGTGTTGTTGTAGCTTGATCTAGCGAAGTTGCCTCTGTCGTCGTGTCGATCATGAATTCATGATTGTGTATGTGTGTGGCTAAAATGCTTAAAAAGGTCCGTAAAGACCGTCCATGATTTTTCCCCTTGACTTGGCTATTTCTTTTTCTCTTCTCTCCCTCTATTGCCTCCTCAGTTTTTTCCTGACTTCTTCATGTGTCCCTAATCTGTTTATTGTTTTTAGCGGAAAGCACAAGTAGATAAAAAAAAACTTCTATTTTGTTTCCTGTGAAATATTCTATCTATTTCTAAATTGTTGTCATCGATAACTTTTAACGTCAACTTTAATAATTCATCTTATTCAAAAAATATCGTATATTTTTTTATAATTTACATTATCACTAAAGGAAGGTATTTCAATTATAACTTATAATTTATACATTTCAATTAATGTATAAATAATATAAACAGTAAAGTAAAAAATATTAGAAATCAATAACGACTGCATTTGATGAACTAAACGCTTCGAAACTAACCTGTTAATCTAGCGCTAGCCACGAAAGTGTGGGCCAAATCCGAACCCACGCCCAGAACTCATTTGGGTGTTCATTCAGGCTTCGGTCAAGCCCAACTCGTAGGCTCGTCGCGTATGGCCCTTTCGGCTTTAACAAAAACTATGGCCCGGTTAGGTGAGCGGGCCCTTCTCAGCTTTTGTGAAAAGCTGCGAAACGTAGAATTTGGAACGAAAAAAAATTCCCTTTCAGATCTCGTCAGATGTTAAATTGTTTTTTGGACCTTTTCAGATGTTAAATTTACTTTCGAGCAAGAAGGACTGCAGCCTCGTCACATGTGGTTGGGCGATGCGATAGACAGGACTGCAGGAAACTGACGGCATGCCGTCGAGTCACTGTCTGTTGGAGTTGGGAGAAACAAAGGCGATCGATCAGAGGTGGATGACCACGGCCAATGATGATGAGTCAGTTCATCACTGGGATATGTGTGAGGGAAATTAAAAAGAAAAAAAAATAGAGCAGCTAGTCGGCATGAAAGAGCAACATCATGACTTTATTCGAGTCCCGCACAAATAATGGAAGGGAACCTAAACACTACTGAGCCTCCCTTTTATCTGCGCCTAATACCTTTCTGGGCCACCAAATTGAAGTTCTCTCTGTGTGTCATCAAATTCAATTTATGAGAGAGAGAGGGTACAGGACGGAGCTACTTGCTCCGTCACAAATTATAATTATTTTATATCCTCAAAAATTCTTAAATTATAAGTTATTTTTACTTTTTAAAACAATTTTTTCTCTTCTCAATACATCTTCATTTTATTTCTTTCTTTATTTTAAAATTTTTTATCATTTCCACTTTATTAATTCTTGTACCAGATTCAAAACAACATATAAAAAGAGACGAAGAGATATGTGTTAGGGTGTGTTTGACTCGTTGAAACGAATCAGCGGTAGAATCCTTGCAAAAGGGTGAAATGGTTGAAATGTTCCAGCAAAGAATCAGCTGAAACGTTTCTTTTTTTTTTTCTACACGCTTGAAACGTCTGAGGAGGTGTTTATGCACGGCACTAGTCATCCGATTTTTAAGAGACGAGTTCGTTGTAGAGCGTGGAAGTCGTGACTAATAGAGTCACTATAAAAAAACCGAGTACCATAACATCCAACGAAAAGTAGTGCAGATAATTCTTCAGTTATGGAGGAGCACAAGTGCACAGCGAGTTCATGTTTGAACGCACAGCTACCAGTCACAGTTGCGGCGACGTCTCCGCATCAAAGGTAAGGTTCTCCTTACTACCTCTGTCTCATAAAAAAATTTATTTCTGACTTTAATTGACTGTATTTTTTTTACTTTTTTTACCAAAAATTTATATAAATTAGATAAACTTTAATAATATAAAATTTGTACTTTTAATTTGCCATCAAAAATATTTTTATAATATTTAATTTATGTGTTTATAAAGTTTACTAAATTTTAAAAAATCATTGGTCAAAAAAAGAAACAACGCACAGTCTAACAAATCTAGAAATAATTTTTTTTTGAGACAGAGAAAGTACGTATTTGAAATGTGAAATTTTTTCCTTGGAACAGTGTAAATTTATACAAATTAAACTGATTTTTGTAAATTTTTACATGATTATATGAAAATTCGCGTAATTAGAGCGAACCCTCTAGTGACGTACGTACAGCCGTGTGAGCTGCTCGTATCCAACTTGATCTCCTTTTCATCTAGGCCTTCAATTTGAATTTTGGAGTAAAAATGACGGCTAAAACCATCATCATGAAGACTTTGTAGAAGAAAAATGAGGAGCAACGTCAGGTGAAAACACAATTTTGTCACTTTCAAAAAGAAAAAAAAATCTTGTCGTGAGGAATTTACAAAGCATAAAGCCTTCTTTGAAACACAGGATTTTTACATAAATTCTACAAAAATTTCACAGGAGTCAGTTTAATTTCACAGGAATAACGCAGAAAACAAAAAATTTTCCAGCATTCCAAAGTAGACCTAAAAGGCTAGTCAAAGGCTTGCGGTGCTACAGTTATTCTTATGTTTTTTTAATGTGAAAATGCTAGTTGTAAGTTATCCTTGTACTTAAAAATTAATTTTTATCATTATTTACTTTAGTGCTAAACAAGGGTGATATCTCTTCCACATCTAGTCATTGGAATTACTTATCCAACTTTTGACTGAATCAACAATAAGTTACTAAGTCAAAATGTGTCACTTTTGTACCACTAGGTACCTGTTGGAAAACCCAGGGTAGTAAAAAAAAAATACTACCCCGTCTTAAAATAAGTGTTTTTATAGTTGATTATTCTCTTGTTAATCCTTTATAAGTAACTTGTGAATATCTTGCATGAACACAAATAGGGCCTGTGCCATCTCAGAAATAATTGTTGAGCAACATTCACTGTCAAAGGGCAGATAACGCCGCCATCCATATAACTCTTCTGATGTGCTTGTAAATACTTTATTTGTTTCTAAATTAATGTCGCTATTGATTTTTAACATCAATTTTAACTGTTCGTATCATTTAAAAAAATTTGATGGATATCATATAATTTTTTATAATTTACTTTGTCATTGAAGTTATTTGAATCACAACTTATCATATTTTAGATTTAAATTATTTTTTTAATAAGATGAATCATCAAAATTGATGTTAAAAATAACGGCGGTAACAATTTAGGAACGGACTGAGTAAGAGCTTAGACCTTACTCAGCGTGGAACATTTGAAGTTCAAATTCCATCAAAGATCTTTTAAACATTCATTATTTAACATTTACGTCAGTGTCTAGCAAAAACAACTAAGTATACTCCTAATTGCTTTCCCATTCAGATGTGGGACGGGCGACCAATCCCAGACCAAAATTGGTTTGCTCGGATCACCTCTTCCTCAAACTCAAAAGTCAAGTCGTAAACAAAGCAAAAGGAGTGTACGCCGTAATTTTTTTTGATAATGCTAATTGTACCACTGAATTTATCCTTGTACTTAAAAAAAAATCCTTATCAGTATTTACTTTAGCACTAAAATAAGGGTGATGTCTGTTCCACATCTGGCGCGTTTGGATGCTGCCGCCGTGTGCCACGCCGAAGTTGCGGCGAGCAAAATGGCTGCCGCACTTTAGGCGAGCTACAGTGTGCAAATTGAACTAGATAGCCGTGGCGAGCGTTTTGGCACATCAAACTTGTGGCAGCAACCAAGCAGTGCCAGAACACGCCACAGCTTCGGCGAGGTGTGGCAAGCTGCGGCGGCAACCAAACTGCCCCCTAGTTACTGGAATTTCTTATCCCACTTTTTGACTGAAGCAACAATATGTTACTAGTATTCAAATGTGTCATTTTTGTACCACTGGGTCCCTGTTGGAAACCCCAGGGCAGCCAAAATAGTTGAAACTTCTGAACAACTTGGATGAACACAAACAGGGCCCGTGCCATGTAAGGAATAATTGTTGAGCAACAGCCGTTTTGGAGGTTATGGCTTATGGGGCTCGGTGAGCTGAATAAACTACTTTTCATAATTCGCCAGCAGCTTGTTTATTTTTCTCCTTCGATTTATGCTACGATGTAAAAGAATTATAAGTCTAAGGCACAAGTTACTGCAAACGGATCCACTGTTGAAGGGCATGTAACGCCGTCATGCATATAACTCTTCTGATGTGCTTGTAAACGAGAGCTTAGGCCTTACTCAGCATGGAACGTTTGAAGTTCAAATTCCATCAAAGATCTTTTAAACATTCATTATTTTAAATTCACCCCATTGTTACTAAAACTTTTGAATTTTACAGAAATTTTAAAGAAATCAATTTAATTTCACAGAAAAAATACAGAATATGAAAAAAATTTCAGTGTTCCAAAAGAGGCTTAAGTGCTTTCGCGTGCAGATGTGGGACGGGTGATCAATCTCAGACCCAAAACTGGTTGGCAAAATTTGCTGCAGGACACTAAACTTTGCTGTTGCACACCAAACTTTTGATAATTAGCTATGTATCATTATAAAATTTTGGCTCTTTGCTAGAACATACCGTAAGCAATATAATAGTATATCATGATTTATGACATTTCAGGTAAGAGAGTGATAATAAAAAGATATTTTACCCTTAGGCATTCAACAGTAATTTGAAAGCAAATTTAACGTGTTTTATGTATTAAACAAATATAATTATCTTTAAATATCAAAAGTATGCATTGCCCACTCCATGCTTCACATCCACCGGTGCAAGCGGCTTGGCTTCGGCGGTGGGCGGCGTGTCTAACGATCCGGTAGTGACCAGAACAGTAGCAGTTGGTGGCAATAGATTTCGGGAGCGACGGCGGCAGCGCGAGTGGCTTGGCTTCAACGATAGGCAGCGTGACGTGCAACGGTGGTGGGCAGCGATCGGTGCAGCAGTGGGCGGCATGCGGCGACAGCTGGGAGCACGAACAGGGGCAGATGAACAATGTATTTGCTACAGTATCATTTTAGAATAGGACCTGTTTTTATGTTAGTTGGCTTGTTAGTTTATGACACTGTAGCACATCGATTATTTTTACTAAGCAAATGCTACAGTAAACCTCAAGTGAATCTTTGTCATTTTAAAAAGTTTCTCTCCCTAAAATATAAATATATATTATTATATTGCTTACGGTGTGTTTTGATAAATAATCAAAATTTTATAACGATACGTAGCTAATTATCAAAAGTTCGGTATGAAAACAGCAGATAGTAGCAAAGTTTAATGTCCTACAGCAAATTTTGCCAAACTGGTTTCCCGGATCACCCCTTCCTCAAAGTCAAGTCGTAAACAAACCAAAAGGAAAAGGCACGCCGTAGTTTCTTTTGAACGTCACCTGTAGTTTAAGTCAGCATTTCACAGCGGCCCACGGAAATAACAAATTCCACGTGCACCTTAATAAATTTACGCACACGCAATAATTTATGCAATTATTTACAGTTAACACCTGCGTGGATGGACTTAACAAGCCGACAAGTCGCAATAGAGCTAGCGGTCTCTGTCTTGAATCGCGTAAGCAACCAACCCAACTGATCCCCTCACCTGCACCAAATTCTCACTTCGCTTCTCTCTCCCTCCCTTTCCCCCTCCCTCTCCCTCTCCTTGGTGCATCTGTGCTGCTTCCTTCGCTGAGGAAATCAGGGACAGGAGAGCTTCCCCTCTCCAACCTCTGCCTCCGTGAACTAGAGCTGCACCTTGGCTAGCCTAGTGGCCTGTTGGGAGCTTTTGTTGGGGGCTGGGGGTTTCCTGGGGAGTCTGGAGCGTGCTGTTGGATCTCTGCGAGTCACCATGAGCGAAAGTGAGTGCCGTTTCCGCCCTTCTCACGGTTTGTGTTACTAAGATTCTTGATTGGCGTGGTCTCGTCTCTGCGTTCTGGTAGTTGACCTGGGTGTGGGAGTCAAGTTCTTGGCCGCGTGCTCTTGGTTCCTGCTACTGTTCAGTGTGAGGAACCAGGACGCCGCCACGTTCATCAGGGTGATGAACTCCGGATTGCATTTTTTTTTCTCGAATACGCAGGAGAGCTGCGCATCTTTATATTAAGAGAAGAAAATCGGCCTCATTACATTTACCCTCGCCCCACTCCTGGCCGAGCTGTGGGACAAGTGAGCAACAAAAAGATGTTACTGTCTAGAAAATGAAAGAAACTAGACCACTACCAATAGAAGGTAGAAAAAATTTATCCTGAATTAGGAGCTTGACCGATATCCAGGGCGCGCAATGCTCGCGCACCAGCTAGGCACCAGAGGTAAAGCTCTTCATTAAAATTGTGAATGAGGGTGCTGATGTTAGGATTAGCACCATCGAACACACATGAATTCCTATGCTTCCATAGAATCCAAGCACCCAAAATTATAACTGTATTAACTCCTTTCCTTTTTTCTTTTCTGATGCCTTTAATTGTTTTGCGCCACCAATCTGCAATAGGAACTCTGTTCTGCATGTCAATCTGTGATAAAATTAGATACCAGAATTGCCGCGCTAAGACACAGGAGGTGAGTAAGTGTTGAATATTTTCTTCTTCTTGATCACATAGAGGGCATTTATCAGGATGCGGAAGTCCTCTTTTGGCAAGCCGGTCAGATGTCCAACATCTATTCCGGATGGCCAACCATAGGAATATTTTGCACTTAGCTAGAGCCCAAGATTTCCAGAGCCGTTTCCAAGGTTCAAAAGTAGTCGAACCATTGAATAATGCCATATATGCAGATTTAGCTGAATAGCGTCCAGAACCCTCAAAACGCCAAATGTGAGTATCATCTCCCTCAATTAGATTTAATTCCTGAAGAATATCCCATAGCTGAAAGTATTCCATAAGTCCAATCATTGAAAGACCTCCTCTAATATCATTTGGCCAAGCACTGTTTTGAAGAGCTTCAGCAACTGTTCGAAGCTCTCGAACCTTCAGAAGAACAGTAGCTGCAACTAATGGAGCTAGCTCAGATAAAGTGCAACCCAAAAGCCATCTATCTTTCCAAAACAGAGCGGATTCTCCATTACCGACTTGAGATTCCATTGCTATATTAAATAGCGCAATTGCATTAGGATGTATAGATAGTTTCAGACCTGTCCAAGCCCTGTTTGCTCCTGTTTTCATATACCAGAGCCAACGAATTTGCAGTGCCCAGCTCATGAATTGCAGGCTCGGCACTCCCAAACCCCCTAAAGATAGAGGTCGTTGTACTTTCTCCCAGGCCACTAGACAGCTACCATCATTAACATTATCTCTACCTTTCCATAAAAATGCTCTACGCATTTTGTCTACTGCCTTAATGAACCATTTGGGCACCTTGACTGAGATCAACAAGTGAATAGGCGTAGCTGAGATGACATTTTATCCATGTAGCACGACCGGCTAAGTTCATAAGAGATGCTTGCCAGCCTGGAAGTTTATCTCCAATCTTTTCTAACCATGGCATGAGATCTGCTTTTGTTAATTTCTTTGCAGAGACGGGCAATCCCAAATATTGTTAATTTTTTTGTGATGACAAATCATGTCTTATTGTGCACCACATGGCTATCTTGCCAACAGTCCTCTTATTGTTTTTCTTATACTAACATTATATGGTGCCTTTGTGTTAAGGCGTGGATGATTGCTTCAACCCATGACGAGATGCATGTTATTAGTGTTACAGCTTTAGTGTGGACCTCTGTGTTTAGTAGAATCTACAAAATTAACTACTAGTACTGTAAGATCGGCTTATCTTTTTGTTTCACTGGCTATAGGTTTTGACATCAACGTGCTTCGTGAAGAAGCGAGGACTAGGTGGTTGAGACCTGCTGAAGTCTACTATATCTTGCAGAATCATGAGAGGTTCCCAATCACCCCTGAGCCACCAAAGAAGCCTCCCAGTATAGCCCACATCCCTCGAGTGGAGAATTTTTTTTTCTAACTTGTATACTTCAGCAGATGTTACATTGTTTCCTCTGCAGGTGGCTCATTATTCCTTTATAATCGTCGTGTGAATCGGTATTTCCGTGGAGATGGCCATGCCTGGCGGAGGAAAAAGGATGGAAGAACCGTTGGCGAAGCTCATGAACGATTAAAGGTTCATTTCAGAAAGCTTAATATAGCACAAGCATTCCAGTTATTTCAATGTTTTCTTTTCTGTATAGCCTAGGTTAGATGGCAAAGTTGTGGTTGTTGACGTTATTTACCGTCAATGTTATGAAGCACACAGTTTTGGGGATCAATTTGTTGTCTGGGAAAACTTTCGGGAGAATGCAACTGTAAGAGTGAAACTTTTAGTTATCATGAACTACTCTGGACAATTAGCATCCATGTTGGAGGGAACGGATTTCAGTGCCCACAATTTAATCTTGCTATATTTTTGTTTACTGAATCCTGTAGGAAGCAGTGTAGGCCTAATGGGAAACAGGAAAAATGCATACCCATATCACATTTTTGGACGGTGCACTTGCTTTTTCATATATAGAGTTGATATAGCATTATCTGATCTTCCTCTTTGAATGTAGATATATAACTCAGTACTTAGCTTATCTGGTTTGAATATGAAAGCATGTCCATCTTAATTTAATACACCAAGTGACATTTGCTTGTAATGATAATCATACATGCATATGCTTAGGATCTTGGAAACAATAAACATGGTTGTTGACACCAAAAGACTATTTCAAT
>BCLG01001549.1:24199-63136 GCA_001602295.1 Zoysia matrella | reverse complement strand
CTCCAAGTGATAAAATTTTCTTCATCTCTCTCTCTCTACCCTCTCTTCCCATAAAATAATCCAGTGAACAACCCATCTCATTCTCTCATTCAGTTGCCCATTATTTTATCTATTTCTTCCATGTACTTTTCTCATATAAAAGTTTTATAGTCACACCTTGCCATTAAACTAAATTTTGTCCTTTATTCCCACAGCAATGTGTGGGGAATTCACTGAGTTTGATATATAACTGTAACATCTAAACTGCAAAGTAGATATTTGTTTACTCTGTAGCCTCCGAAATCGTGTCCCATAAAAAAAATGTTTTTTTACTTTCTCATGATGAAGTGAGATTTTGTAGAATAGAGAATTGTTGTTGGCTTTTGTAGGGCTCAAAACATAGAAGGTGCCTTTAAATCACTAATTCGTTATGGATTTATAGATTTTGGAAGTGGATCAAAGCGTCTTTCTTTTCATTTCTGACATTCTCTTTTTATCACAGGTTGGAAATGTTGATGCCCTAAGTTGCTATTATGCTCATGGAGAGCAAAATCCATGTTTTCAAAGACGATGCTTCTGGATGCTGGAACCGTAAGATTGACTTTCTATTCAGTTGGCTCAGATTCTGTGACATTTGTATCTTTACGCTGTATGCGGTCATTCTCCTCGCAGTTGCACTGAGCTACTGAATGCATCCTATTACCTTTTACGAGAGATTGTACTTTTGCAAACGTCTTTCTTTATGTGAGAGCAAAAAAAAAAAGGACCAGTAGTCACTTATGTATTAATACAAATTGGTTTTGCAGTGTATATGAACACATTGTGCTGGTGCAGTACAGAGATGTAGCTGAGGTATATCACATCTACATTGCTATGCTATACCTTTTTTTTTTTTGCATTTGTTGTAATTTGGTATTTCTTCTTCTCTGAATACATATTTTACCAATTCAGGTGATGTGTTGAGTTTTTGGGTAACGAATTTCTGGTTTTCAAACTTTAGCACATTTCATAATTATTTCAAATAAAAATCATGAAAAAGAAATGAGAGCAGTCCTGAATGAATTAGATTAATCTCCAGATTCTTTAATTTTCTTTTTTTTTTACATTTGAAATGTACTTAGCCCTTTCCATAGTAAATAAGGAAAGAATCCTGAAAATTCATTTCTTTCATCTCCCAGGGAAGATCATCACAACTGTCAAATGGGCCACCAGAATCTCTCTCATCCTTGAGCCATCCAAATGCCATCCCTGGAAACCAATATCACAACTCTGCTTCTGGCGTTAGTGAGGGCAGTGAATCACACCAAAGCTATTCAACTTTGAGTTCTCTGACTGAAGTAACCTCCTATTCTGTGAACCATGAGCATAACAGAGACAGTGGTTCATTATTAAGCATACCAGAGATCGGACACACATATTTAGAACAAAATTCAGAAGTTTATCGGGTAGATAATGGTAATACAGCAAACAAATCTGGGCTTAATGTGGCTCTGAAGAAGATAGCTGAACAGTTAAGTTTGGGTGATGATGATGACTACATTTACTCAAATCAAGTGCAGCCTTTGGGATCTGCGAAGAATGTTGAGGCTGCAGGTAAGCAGTGTAATCAAACAAGCAATTGGAAACCTTTTCATATATTTCTGCATTTCATTTTAATAACAGGTACATAAGAACCAAAAGTTTTAAAATCTTTTACTCAATAGTGTAAGGAAAGTATGGCGTTGACAATAGTATATGTATAATTTAGGAAATCTTTATAATAGCTAAATTTGATGAAGGAAAGCGAATGGTATTATGGTGGAAGTATGATTGATTCATGCAGTTCAGGTTTCTTTCTTTTTTTATTGCTCTGTGGGCCTATTGCAATTGTCCTGCAATGGTGTACTGCGCTGGGAGCTGTATTGTTTTTGCAATTCTCTATGTACTCCTACATTATTTACAAAGCAATGAGCCAATGCTTCCTTTTTGTTAAACATGCTTCTTTTTCTATATTATTACAATATCTCCTTACATTCCTCTGGTTAAGAAACATTTAAGTCATGCTAAATTCTTATTGATGCACAAGTGCTGTGCCAGAAGGGGAGCCTTAGCACAAGGTAAAGCTGTTACCTTGTGACCATAAAGGTCATGGGTTCGAGTCCTGGAAACAGCCTCTTGCAAAAATGCAGGGGAAGGCCACGTATAGAAGACCCAAAGTGGTCGGAACCTTCCCGGACCCTGCGCAAGCGAGAGCTACGTGTACCGGGCTGCCCTTTTGCACAAGTGCTGTGCCAAATTATAGCCTCTAGGAACACTTCCATACAAATACTTCTTGCTGTAACATATATAAAAACTAATTATCAGATAGTTCAATATTTGTTAACAAAGTTGGATTTTGTGCTGCCTTACGCTTATTCAGCTGACAACAAATTCAAACAAATTCGGCGAGAAGGAATACAAAATGGTTTAGGCAAGAATATAGCACCATCTTGGGAAGATATGCTCCACTGCAGTTCAGGTTTACCAACTTCGTCAATATACCAGGTGAGGAAATGGTAACTTTGTGACTTTACAGAAGCATATTAGTTTTTGCCGACAATCTTTGAATTATGCTGCTACATAATATCTATATAGCTAGATATATTTGAATATCTTGTTCCGTTAAAAATGGGCAGCCCAGTGCATGTAGCTCCAGCTTACATAGGGTCTGGAGATGTCTTGTTCTGTTAATATAAAAAATATAATCGGTTTTTTAGAAATCTCTTGGCACACTAGTAAACTTACCGAAGTTATTGATAACTTGTATTTTTGCATGACAGTCGGATTCCCAGTTTCAGCAAAAACTAGAATATCAACCACCAGGAAGCCTGGACAGTAGTGATTTGCGGATAAAACTTTCTGCTGCTAAAAGGTTTCTTTTAGGACCAGAAGACTCAATTGACTCCCCAGCTTCAAACTTTGTACTGGGAAACATAGGGAACAGTGGACCCAGTATTCTTTCAGCTCATGATGGTAGACTTGAAAGTTCTCTAGATCCAGATTGGAAAACAAAAACACTGTTAGGACTTCAAAGCAATTCTCAG
This sequence comes from Zoysia matrella, assembly GCA_001602295.1. Lineage (NCBI taxonomy): Eukaryota > Viridiplantae > Streptophyta > Magnoliopsida > Poales > Poaceae > Zoysia > Zoysia matrella. Next base: position 60,095 of record BCLG01001549.1, on the reverse strand, counting down.
GGCTCTGAAATAACAGAGCTGTTTGGCCATGATCAGTTTGGACCCTGCTCTAGAGCAGACACAAGACTTGCCTTGGGGCAGAATCGACTGTTTAACATTCGTGAGATCTCTCCAGAATGGGCATTCTCCTATGAGATCACTAAGGTAAATCATGATGTCCTTGGATTTTGAATCTTACAATCAGTTATCATTTTGTAGCTGTTCCTCTCACTGAATCTGTCTCATTGATGCAGGTCATCATTACTGGAGATTTCTTATGTGATCCATTGAGTTCATATTGGGCAGTGATGTTTGGTGACAGTGCGGTACCTGCTGAAATGGTTCAGCCAGGTGTTCTCCGCTGCTACACACCTCTGCACAGTAGCGGAAAGCTCACAATTTGCATTACATCTGGTAATAGAGAAGTTTGCAGTGAAGTGAAATACTTTGAGTTTCGTGCACAACCAGCTTCTAATTTCACAGAGCTTGCACCATCATCTAGATCTCTCAAGACCAGTGAAGAGTTACTATTTCTTGCAAAGTTTGCAAGAATTCTTTTGTGTGAGAGTGGAAGCTCTGACGCTTCAGGTGATGATTCCCAATCCGCAAAATATCCAAAATTAACGATGAATGAAGAGCATTGGGACCAGTTGATTGACGAACTTAAGTTAGGATGCGGGAATCCATTAGCCAGCGTCGATTGGATTATGGAGGAATTGCTGAAAAGTAAATTACAACAATGGTTATCAGCAAAACTCCAACCATACAATGAAGCAGCTTCTTCTCTGTCTAAGCATGATCAGGGTATTATACACTTAATATCTGCGCTAGGCTTTGAGTGGGCACTATCTTCAGTTCTTAGTGCTGGTGTTGGTATAAATTTCCGTGATTCAAATGGATGGACTGCACTTCATTGGGCTGCTTATTTTGGAAGGTAATAAAGTATATTGTATGGTTCTTAATGAAGTACAGAAAATGAAGGGCCTGAACATAGTTATAGAAGTATCTCCTTGCATTAAATAGATAAGTCTAAACTGACGATTACATTATATGTTGGACTGGTGCTGGACATGACTTCTCTCACAAAGTGGTATCAAAATGGTCATCATGAAATTATAGGGCTCGGCTATTTTTTTCTCATTTATCTTTTCTGCTCCTAAATTTTTGCACACATTGCTATTGATTAGCATGGAATTCACGCTATATTAAAAATTTCTACTAACCTCATATTTATTGCAGGGAAAAGATGGTTGCCACAATTCTGGCAGCTGGTGCGTCAGCTACAGCAGTCACCGATCCCACTGCACAAGACCCAGTTGGCAAAACAGCAGCTTTCCTGGCTTCTGAACGAGGACACATGGGTCTTGCAGGCTATCTTTCAGAAGTTTCGCTAACAAGCCATCTTGCTTCCCTCACTATTGAAGAAAGTGAGATCTCTAAAGGATCAGCTGCAGTTGAGGCAGAGAGAGCAGTGGAAAGCATATCTCAGAGGAGTGCCAAACGGCAAGGTGGCACAGAAGACGAGCTCTCAATGAAGGACTCTTTGGCAGCAGTTAGAAACGCAGCTCAGGCAGCAGCTCGTATCCAGAATGCTTTCCGCGCATTTTCATTCAGGAAGAGACAGCAGAAGACTGCTCGACTTAGGGATGAATATGGAATGACCCAAGAAGATATAGATGAACTTGCAGCTGCAGCTGCATCAAGGTCGTACCACCAAAATCATGCATTGAATGGTCAATTTTATGATAAAGCAGCGGTTTCTATTCAAAAGAAATATAAAGGTTGGAAAGGGCGTAAACATTTTCTCAACATGCGAAGAAATGCTGTTAAAATACAGGTAAGGGAATTGTTTGGTTCCGAAGCCTCCATGTTGAATTCATCGGCCAGTTTTCTTGCATGCTATCAGTCCAAATTTGATTTCTGCATTGTTTACTCTGAAGACCTTCCTTTGTACAGGCTCATGTAAGAGGCCATCAAGTGAGAAAGAAATACAAGACTTTTGTAAGCACTGTCAGTGTGCTAGAGAAAGTGATACTAAGGTGGCGCCGGAGACGGCAGGGTCTACGTGGCTTCCGGGCTGAGCAACCAACAATGATAGTCGCCGAAGAGGAAGAGGAAGAGGATGATGATGATGTTGACTTTGAAGATGATGAAGCAACAAGAATGTTCCGTCGACAGAAGGTTGATGAAGCATTGAAGGAAGCTGTTTCAAGAGTGCTGTTCATGGTAGAATCTCCTGAAGCAAGGATGCAATATCGCCGAATGCTTGAGGAGTTCCGCCAGGCAACTGTAAGAAGTTTTTTGACTTAAGATATTTAAATGAACCTCTCATCAAGATTCAAATGACGACCCAAGGAAACTAATCCGTACTTAGAAGAAAAATAAGCAAAAGAGCAATATATTCGATAAAGAGGAAAAAAAAGCTAAGGCATTTTAACCTTTCTAGAGGTGCAATGTGTAGTGAACCCTAACCATGTACGTAGTAATCAATAGGTTGATCAGTGTGAATATCTATGTAAAAATACCTCTAAATTGAACTTCCAATAATTTTTCCACAATGTTTAACCAGATGGACAAAATCAATTAGAGAAATGCAGAATAAACCTTAGGGTACAAGTAAGCTTGCTATTTTGTATCCAAAGTCGAATACCCATGCGAAGACTCACCACACTAGTTGTTACTGCAGGCTGAATTGGGTGGATCAGAAGTGACATCATTATTTAACAGTGAATTAGTAGGACTAGACAGCTTCATGCACTGAAGGAAGAGTGACAGCACGTGATGCGGGAGCTGCCTAGAATTATAGTGAAGCCTTTTAGCTGGATTTAGTTTTTGCAACTAATCATGACCTGTTAGTGTCCAACATGTACAGTGCCTGCCCAGTTTATGTAGATGCTGCTTCTGTTTAGTGTTGTGTGAATAACCTCTTAGGAGGGAATGCTCTTGGGGGCACGGTATTTATGTGTTTGTAAGCATAGAATCTGATCATATCCCTGTGTTTTCGTGAATCGTGGACCGTAGTTTGGAAAACCAATTTCATGGCAAAACATCTTGCTGATTATACTTCCCATCTCTGATAAGTTTTTGAGGAACTGGCTTTGTTGAGTTTTAATTTTGCTTCAGTATGTCTCCCGTGTTTCATACTCCCTTAGATGTCAAATTTTAACTTTGATTATTTATTTTATTCAAAAAATTATAATAAATTTAATATATTTTATTATAATTTGCTTTATCATCAAATGTATTTGAACCACGATTCGAAATTTTACATATTTAAACTAATTTTTTGAATAAAATAAATGATCAAAGTTTGAGAGTTGACTTCAACAACATCATTTTAAGAACGAAAAAAGCCTGATCTACATGATGAACGGTCTGCATCAAGATAGTCGCAAAAGAATGTTAGCAGGAGTGCTGAGTATCCACTGGTACACTAAAGAAACAATATCCGTTCTACAATCATTGTTGCACATGAATCTGTTCTGCATCCACATCGCGAGCCTACTCCATAGATATCACATTTATCAGAACTATCAGACTTCTACATCATTGAGAGCATCGTCAGAATACAAACCCTGCTCTCCAGTGGTATTCATCTGTTCTATCAATGGGGTCAAAGACCCATCACACACGATCTTGCCTTAACATACACCTATATGTGGTACACTGGACTGCAAAGGAATGGTTAGCCTTTTCATACTGAGCAGGGGCTCTGCCACATTGATATGTCAGCTATCAGGTCACGGAGCTGATCCATGAGGAGCTTAATCTGCTTGTTTTTGCTCTCAATCTCCTGCATTAGATCCCAATGCTAGAAAGGTGAGCACGACAAATTAGTTGACCGGAAAAGTGTATCAGTAGCTATGATAAATATAAACAAGATTCTACACACTTTCTAGAATAGATAAAAGTTTGAATAATTGATGGTGATACGGGTGCTTATTCTGATCACAACAATGAACGAAGGATTGCTACTTTCTACTCCATATCTCTTAGGTACCAGCAATGAAATTTAGAAAACCTTTTACAATGGCAGGACAACAATAACAACAACAAAGCCTTTAGTCCCAAGCAAGTTGAGATAAGCTAGAGATAAAATCCCGAGACGACTAAAAAGAAGCAACAACAACCGATAATCAAAGTTTAGACACGTGAATTGCTAGCCTTCACGAACTCCTATCCAAAGCTAACTCTTTGACGATAACCCAATCCTTCAGATCTCTCTTCACAGACTCTTACTAAGTCAAGTTTAGTCTATCTCTGTCTCTCTTCACACCGTTTGGTCGACTTACCATCCCGCTACGAACCGGTGCTTCCTGTGGTCTTCGTTGAATATGTCCGAACCACTTCAAATGATGCTGCATAAGTTTCTTCTCAGCTGGTGCCACTCTTAATCTCTCTCGTATGTCATCGTTCCGGACACGATCTCTTCTCAACTTTTACAGTGGCAGTAAAACCAAAATAAACCTCAAATTAACACATGGGCACAATATAAGGGGCGGAGCGAGGTTATTTTGGTGATTTCCAGGACACCAATGGATCTTGATAATATTCATTAGAAGTGCAGCTTATTGATGATTATTAGCTTAATGACACAAAATGTGATAGAAAGTGACACCAATGAATATTGTGTCCGCCTCTGCCACCGCAATATATCACATAAATAGAGGGACAGGCCTGCTTATATACTTGCACTGAAATGAGGATAAAGTTTAGCCCAGACTAGGTAACCATGTTTTCTTGATCTTACAGGAGTAAGAACAATGGCAGAAACATAACAGCATAGACCAAAATACAGATTATTATTTTCAGTACCCTTCTCAAAGAAGATGCATGCTCTTCCAACCTTTCCATCTCAGCTTGATCAGCTTTAACTTCTGGTGATCCTATGTCCTGCACTTGATCCAGAACTCAGACAACGTGCTGCACTTAATGAAGTTACAGATATCAATCTACATGGAAGGAGTTCAAAATCACTCTAATGCTGTAATTTTCCAGGTCGAGCTAACACAGCACAAATCAAGTTCAAAATTGACCTAAATGGAAGGAGCATATAGGTACCTTCTTGGCACTGGGTGCTTATATATGAAGGAAAGAGTGCTTAGATTTATACAAGGTGCTTAAGGTGGATAAAAAGGCAGTTAGAACAATTAAAGAAACACCTTGTATTGTACTATTGTGTTATAGAAGAGAATTTTTATGCAAGTTTTGATAGTGTAGCAGCATTCTCTCTTTTTAAGCACGTGTGACTAAGCTGTATAGTACATGACAGATGTGGTAACCATGAAGAAACTATTGGCTCCTTGTGTTTCAAGGTTCCTAATTTGCAAATAAAATAAAAACATCTACTCCTGACTCCTGAGTGCTTTTAGCACATCGTTACCTCACCTGACTGCAAGAAGAGACGGCGGCGATGGACGCGCGCAGCGCCGCCACGGCGGACTTGTACCGGTGTCTGGCCTCGTCGAGCGACCCACCGGAACCCGGCGCGGGCCCGGCGCCGCCTCCGGTGGGATCAGCGGCGTCGGAGTCTGCGGAATGCGGCGGGGGAGTAGCGGCGGAGTGGTGGCTCGGGTGCTGGCCCTGGGACCCGGCGGCGGAGGATGACCAGAGCGCGGGGTTACAGAGCTCGTCGTTCATGGAGGCGAGGATCTGGAACGCCGCGGCGATGGTCTCCTCCAGGTGCCTCTGCCCCTCCGCCGCCAGCTCCTGCCGCTGCCACGCCGCCCCGGAGGACGACATCTCTCAGACTTTCGCCGGAACCCTAGCTCAGCTCAGCAGGGGCGCCGTTTGGCTAAAGTGGCGTTTTGGGAATGGTTTGAGGAAAGAAAAGGAAGAGAGGATCTGAACTTTTTGTTCTTCCACCTCGTTCAATTTCAATTTTTTATTTATTTTCTAATTTTAAATCTATTTCTCATTTTTCAATTACTAAATGCCACCACCGATGAATTTCGAGTAGGGAAAAAAGCTCGGCCATTTAATTTTGGCCCGATATGACCCACTTTGGTATCGGACAATGTGCCAGCCCACGGGCTCCAGCATCGGCCCACGGCACGCCATGGTAAAGTTTACTCGGTCGGGCTGGTCCGATTGGCACAGCGGCCCATTCGGCGCGACACAGGGTTATGTGTTGTGGGAGCTGGCTTGAGCCTCGTTGTTGTTTACAGGACTAAGCATGTTTATGCTCACCTCTGTGGATCTGTCCAAACATGAGTAGATCCACGGATAGAAGATGTTTATATCCTCCTGTTGTTGCTACGTAGTTTGTATTGCATAAGATCAAACATATACAGTTAAATGCACTTTTAATGAATTTGTAAATCTTTCCAATGCCTGTGTTGCATGAATAGTTGTTCTGTGTTTGCCTATGGATTCAGAAGTTCGTCTTGTGATGGTGCTTCGAGTTTCAACAGTACCTTTCCTTATATGCATGTTGTACCTTCCAATTTTCATGATTATGGCAAATGAAAATAAGAGAAATTTTGTTGTAGTTTCTTCCTCATAATATTTGAAATTGTATTAGTAAATGTTGTTTCATGCATAGCTAATTATAATTTCCCCTGTGTTTTTTCCTAGATCATAGTATTTTTGCGACAACAGGCAAAAGAGACCTCAGCTTAAATTTTTTTCGTATGGTATGTTTCAATGCGGATCTTACTAGGCATGTGCGCTCAGTCTGATCTTGCCTGTGTTCTGAACAATAGGCTAAAGCACATCAGATTCTCCATTCAATTGAGTACAAAATAACAGACATTATAGTTTGCACCTGCTGCTCAGTTTAACCAGGTCTCAACCATTGGGTTAACTTTTGTTCGAGACCCTGGCTAGGCAAGGCTGAATTAAACAGACATGGGCCTGACACTTTCTTATTTCCAGCCTGGTTTCCCTTGATGCTGGAGTTTCCCAAAAAAAATGGAGTCTAGATGCAAGTTTGATAAGCAAAATGAGACACTGATTACTCATCAAGTCAAACTCTACTTGAAACATTATCATCTAAAGCTTTGTTTAATTGTTATAGTTGGTGAATTTTGCAGAAATCTGATATGTTTTGTGAGTTGTGAGCATCAGAATATACCCATTTTACATAACATGTCTTTGTTTATTGTATTGTGAGCTTGATTGCATTGTAAGAATTTCTCTTTGTGATTTACATGTCTTCTGCCAGTGAAAGGCATCATTTTTGGGCTCCTTTTGCCCGAAAGCCCAGTCTCTAGAAATAGAAATTGTTTTGAAATCTCACAGAGCTCTCTGTATGCAGCATTTAAGTCCATTCACCAATTATTTTGTTTCTTACATTTGATTCAGGGTCGTCCAAGTCAAAAAAATGTAAGTGTGGCAATGCTGCACATATATTCTAGTATAATAAGAAAACAAATAAAAATAATTATAGTACACTGATAATCGTATGACAGGTGACACCAAAGTACTTTAATCGGATATTGGCAATACAAAAGATGACTTGATTGCAACACAGCACAGTTGAGAGAAAAATGATTTAATGCTTGCTAGCAGATTGTGTAGAGGATTTCTTTTCTTCAATTTTACTCATCAAATGGAGGATATATTCTCTCATATCTGTGTAGCGTAAAAGCTACTATCTTCTTCAGATTTGTCAGTGCAACACGCGCTTTTTTTTTTTCATTTTTTCTGATTCCCTAAGGCTTCTTTTTTTACTTTTTGAGAAACCCTAAAGCTTCTTTTCATCAAATCAAACATAATGGATATATTCGCAAAAAAAAATTCCACTACCTATGAGCTCCCATCATCATGGCCAGGTTTACAAAACCCGTGAAAACCAGTCTGAAATCGGTTCTGCTTGGTTTCATCGGACGACCAGTTTTCGGTTTAAAAAATTTCAAAAATTTTAAAAAATTAAAAATTTGAAAACCGATCAAACTGAGTAGTTAACCGGAAAAACCAGTAAAAAACCGCTCAAACCGATTTGATTTCAAATTCAAAAAGGTAAACCAGTCGATAAATAAAAAAACAGAGTGGTTTTTACTCAAAAAATTAATTTTAAATTTGTCCAATTTTTCAAATTTACTATAGCAGTTTTTTAAATTTCACAAAAATCAACCAAACTAATGTACCGGTTTTCATAATTCCAAAACCTAAATCACCGCCACCCACGCGCTCCCTATTTATACCCCTCGCAGTCGCTCCCGCCACTCGCACCATCCAATTCCAAGAACCAACCCCCAACCGATCGAGTCGATTAGCAAAAGCATTTGGCGCGCTCGCGGGCCAAGAACTCAAGCTAGCCAGCATCATGTCGGGCGTGTGGGTGTTCCGCAATGGCGAGGTCCGGCTGACGGAGGCCCGGCGTTGGGCTTGGGCGCTGGGGAGGCGGCGTCGAAGAGGCGCAAGGCGCTGCAGCACACGGCGACGGGGGAGGTGGTCGCCTCGTACGCGTCGCTCGAGCTCATGCTCGCGGCGCTCGGGTGGGAGCGCGACGACGACGACGACGACGCTGCAGTTCTGCAAGCGCGGGTCCCTGAACACCATCTCGCTGCCCAAAGACTTCGCGCAGTTCAGCTCCGTCCACATGTACGACATCGTCGTCAAGAACCGCGATGCATTCCGCCTCATCGACGCGTAAGTCGATCATAACCATGCAGCTGCTGGCTGATCCGTCCTCCTAGCTGCCGATGGTGCTTGTTGTACCCATGCCTATATCGTCTACTTAAGTGGGTGTCTGCTTTCTTCGTTAGTAGTCTATTGTACACGTATGCATCAAATGTTATGTGTGGTAATGTACCCCTCTTAGTATCTAAATAAGTTTACGGTTGTGTTTGGTCAAGCTTATCTCTGATGAAATGTTATTCACTTCTGCTAATAAGACTAGCACCGATGCCCGTGCTAACGCTACGATAGAAAAAAAATTAAATTAAAAAAATAATATATTAAAATTAAAATTATAAGTTTTTTATTATTCATCACCATGATAAAAAGCTAAACTTTACATGCATCATATCTAAAACTTGACGCACTGTAGAAATTTCTGACAAAATATAGCTATATTTTCTTTACACTCATTATCTTGATACTTTAATAATTGTAGTAGAAATTGAATCATGAGTATATTTACATCCTGCACATATATCAATATGCATCATAATCTGATCAACACACATATTTTAATATAGTTCTGATACCCGTGCTAACGTTACAGTCTAAGAAAAAATATTAACTTAAAAACAGTATATTAATATTAAAATTTGAAAATTTTCATTCTTTCTATAAATTAGCAGATGAATGGTGGGGACGAGAAACGATTTGCTGAATGTATTTAATAATGTACTGATATTTTTCTACCATTATTGCCTGACAGGTGAGGTCTTAAAAATTCTCTGATCTATTAGAGCTCACAATTGCAACTTGTGTTCATTTTCTAAAAAAAAAAAATGCAATTTGGGTCCATGGTAACCGTCTCGAGTCACAAACCGTTAATTTATAGCTTCGGTGGCCTATGTTTTCGTCATTCTTACAGGTGATATAAGATTAAGACTATGCTTCAAATGAATTTGTTTTTTACAACAACTTTCTATTGATCTCTTATATTTGTTCGGCGTTGTTGTGTTTTATGAAACACTACTACTCCATGTTAGCCTATTCAGTCTAAAATAAGCTCTCATTGGAATATTAATATTTTAATATTTTATTAAATACGCTTTAGACGATTTATATTTATGGTTTTCTACTATATTTTAATATAGCCCCGTATTTTTTTTAAAATTAATAGTTTTCTACAGAGGGGGCTATAATAGTTTTGTTCTTAAGTCGGTTGTTGTGTTTTACAAGGGGTATACGTAGATTTCATCCGAAAGTGATACAAGGGGTCATGTAGACCCAAAATTTATGATATTCGAAAGAGCTGATCTGTTATATTTGTAAAGAGTGTTTATAAAGATATTCTATTAGTCATATTTGTAAAAAGAAATAACTCTGTGTGTATTTTTCGTGTGTATATAGTCTAACCCATTTTAATTGAAGATATTTTACCGTATATACTTTTAAAAAAAATATTGTGCAGTACAGACAGAGAAGAGATAGAGATCACGGGGGACATGACATGAGAGAATATTGTTCGCCATTGGTTTGTGCTAAAATGGACAATGAAAATTAACATGCTTGGATTGAGGCGAAATCTCGTTGGTGTCCAGTTTAAAGTTCGGCCTACTGGCGATTCTGCGGGCCGTGAGACTTGATGGAGCGTGGCCCATTCAAATACTCTTCCCGTTTTAGAATATTAATTTTGTTGACTTTTAATATCATATTTGATTATTTATTTTATTAAAAAATATATGATAATATAATATATTTTGTTATCATTTGCTTTACCTTAGTGTATTGAAAACATGATTAATAATTTTATATGTTTGAATAATTTTTTTAACAAAATGAATTATCAAATTTAATATTAGAAATTAATAATATCAATCAATATTTTAAAACCGGAGAGACTACTTGAAAACCAAGTTGGATGGAAATACACTTATTAACGTACATATTAAGACATCCTGTGATAATTAAATTGTATAACTCCATCTGAGAACTGATAGACCATTTCTAGTTTTTTTTTGTCAACTGAAGATAAAGAAGTATATGCGGCCACACCAAAACGCAAAAGCCAAATTATTTTAAAAAGAAAAAAAAAGAAAAGAAAAGTCTACTCGTGATACACAACCTGCATACTCCTGTCTTAATGGCCTTATGGATGGTGTAAAACCTGCTCTTTTCGTTCTTTAATCGATGCTACCGTTGATTTTTAAATTCAACTTTGATAATTCGTCTTATTAAAAAAAGATAAATTTCATATAATTTGATTTATCATTAAAGTTATTTAAATCATAACTTAAAACAAATTAACATGGGGTCCGGATTTGTTTTGTATGCTATCTACCAATATGCCGTTTCATTTAGTAGACCAATTCGTCTCCCATCGTGACTGACATTTCGCATCTATAATTTTTTTTACGCGGCGAAAGAATCATGTGATTGTACTATATCCTAATCAGCACGTCAAATCATAAGGAAGTAGTTGATGATCACTGTGATCATCATCTAGATGTGCGCGAGATACAAATGTTCTTATCTTCGTCAAACTTCTGCTCCTATCATTTTTCTTTGTGGTTAGGTGAATCGAGCTGGCCGTCTGATTATTTATACAAAGCATGAGGCTTTGATTTTCTTGTACATGAATTAGTTTTATCGTTCTCGATAGATGCAGCGCATGTTGTGGCAGCAAATATGAACTGGAATTTCTTCAAAAACCTAACATTAGCACCAATTTGTTTTAGACCGAATTTTGAGCGCATATTGTGTCCAACTCTACTTTGTTAGCTCTTCTCAAGAGTCGACTAAAAAATGAAAAAGGAGGGCCACTGGCCAAGCTATACGTAAAAATGCTGAATTATGAACAATTAGTTTCTTGCTGCTTCTTTTTGAAAAAGAAGAACATGCCATGACAGCCGCATTTGCTCTTAAAAAAAAGCTCATAAGAAAAAGGCAAATTAAAGCAAATAGGTAGCTTGGATGTAAAATGTGGAATTAATAACTTATTTTATTTTTATGCAGACCAAAATTCTTTACTTTTGCAGGAGCGTATGGGGAATGGAGGAAAATAAGATGCACACAAAAGTGTGGAGCAGAATAAAAACCAAAAACCTAAGATTTTTCTGTTTCAATGTCAACACCGGTACACTAACTGAATAACTTAAAGGCTCTTTAAAATGCAGAATTTTTTACATAAATTTTACAAGAATCAGTTTAATTTTATAAAAAAAAACAAAGAAAAAAATTTCTTCGTTCCAGAGGAGGGCTTATTGCAAGGTAGACATAGTAAAACACATAGTATATTCACCGGCCAGACATAAAGAAGATAACATACGGAGTAACATACTCAGGGTCGGGTCAAATAACACGAGAAAATTTTACTTCAATTTGTTGACCAATTTGCAGTTTCGTGTCATACTTAAGTTCCTTGCTCGTGTCATTGCATTTTAGAAAGAATCATGTGATTATCATGTATCTGAATTAGCATTTTGAATACTAACGAAGCAGTCGTTGATCCCTGTCATCATCTTGATTACACGAGATCGATAAAATAATATGCCATATATCACAAAGTTTACGAAACATTCTTTGGTGGCGTCGAGGAGGATGAGACTGGCCCATGTGTCCGCCCAAACAATGGCATTTTTTTTTTAGACCAGATTATTGTCCTGTTTCTAGGTGTGCCCATGTTAAGGCAGGTTGTTTCAAAGGCTTTGTAATCAAAGGTTTCAGAAAAAGACATGCATGGCAATTGGAAGGTTCCCAACATCAGAGATTATGGAGCTGCTTTAAAATTGAATAATGTAAGTCGGTTTCGATCGGGGTTATTTCTCACAATAAAAAACATGAATCCCGACAGATTATAGTGTAGCTAAGTCACAACATGAATCAATGTATGTACGGCATCAAATGAAGTTTATATCATGGGTATGGTGTAATGGATTAGGTATGTCTATGAAAATCTTTCCTCTATTATCTAATTGTTGTTACCAGGATAGGAATTTTAATTGAAAAATAAACTAGATGCAAGGACAATAGAATCAATCGAGCCGTAGTGGGGCTCATGTTTGACCAACAACCGAAAAACCGTTATAGCTGCAATAAAACTGATTCATAAAACCGCAATAAAATTTATGATTAAAAACAAAATTTGCTTGATTTTTTTATTTTGATTTTTTGAATTCTGAATTCAAATCGGTTTGACTAGTTTTCTACGTGTTTCACCAGTTTTTAGTCAGTTTGACTGGTTTACTAAACGGCCTAACCGGTTTTTTGTTTTTTCAATTTTTTTGCATTTTTATTTTTTGAAACTTTTTAAAATTAAAAATTGGTCGTCTGTCCAAATCAAACCAGACTGTTTGACTGAAATCCACGAAAAATAGTCTGATTTGGGTGGTTTTATGAACATTAGCCACAACTCCTCTCTTATGAACCGGATGCTCACTTATTTTACCGCACACTGGTATCATCACTGTTGATATGTGGAACGAGCATACCCTTATGCGACTCCTTCGTCGTTGATTCCTGCAGCACCGATCGTGCGCCCAGCCATTGAACGCTGCGGTCCCAAGAAATCACGTAGGAAAAGAATATTGAGTGATGATTAGAATATCGATAGATATTAAGAAAAAGTAATAATGTAGTAAGTATAAAGTAAGATATCAGTAAGAAATATTTAATATGCTAGACGAATTTATTCCTTTTGGGCTCCTTTAGAACGTAGAATTTTCATAAAAATCAGTTCAATTTAATAAGAAAAATATAGTAATAGAAAAAATCCACTATCCTTTAGGAGGTCTTATTTCTAATGGGTGAGAAAAATAGGAACATAGGAACTGTTTGCGGGAGCTATTGGAGGAGATTAAATTAGCGGAAGAAGTTTAAGGAAACTTTAGAAATAACTCGAAACATACCTACACAAAAAGTTTGATGAAACGAACTTAACAAAACAACTTCGAGAAACTTTTGTAATTTGAGAGCACTTTTTTGAATTTTCAAAAATTAACTGTTTAAAAATAGTAACTACTTTACGAAACTTTAGAAATTAATGTAACAACTTTAGAAAACTTTGATAATAACTCGGAGAGCATCTACACGAAAAGTTTGACAAGACAAACCTAACAGGACAAATTTGAAAAAATTTGGAAAATTGAGGAAACTTTTTTGAATTTCTAAAAATTAACCATTCAAAAACAGAAATAATATTAGTAGGAAACTTTGAGAACTAATGGAACAACTTTAAAAACTTTGAAAAATAACTAGAAGAGCACCAACATAAAAGAGCTTGATCAGATGCATCTAATGGAATAACTCCTTTAAACAACTCCTTATTTTTCGACCTCTTTTGAAATGGAAGTTTTTTTTTCTATTTATTACACTTTTTCTGTAAAATTAAACTAATTTTCGTAAAATCCTGTGTTTCAAAGGAGCAAAAAAAAGATAAATTTATCCAGCATAGTAAAGAAATATTCCTAGATATCTTACTTATTAGTAGTACATTATTTTCTTTTTCTTAACATCTGTCCTTATTCTAATCATCACTAAATGTTTTTTTTGCTGCCTGATTTGCTTTTTTTTTTCCTGTGTGATTTGTTGGGACCGCAGCGTTCCGACGGCTGGCCGCACGATCGGTGCTGCAGGAATCAACGACCGAGGAGCTGGCGGCCCGACTGCTGACGATCCCATACCTATGTTAGCGGCTTTAGGGTAATACTCCACTTGGTTGTAAAATTAACATCGTTTATTTATAACATCATCTTTGACTAATTTTTTTATTAAAAAAAATTGTTCAAATGTGCAAAATTATTGGCTAGGTTTTAAATACCACTAATTATAATATAAACTATAGTAAAATATATTATACATACCATACTTTTAAAATAAAAGAATAATTAAAATTGATATTAAATATCAACGGTTTAAATATGGATTAATTTGATACATGCCATTAAAATTTTGTAAAATTTAAAATTTGTCATTCGGACTCACGTGTCATTCACTTGCAGGGCTCTATCTGTCATTGACATTGTGACATATCGCTCCTCGAAAAAGACGATCTATCGACCACAGGATCTTATCGAATGTCATTCGACGAAGCGAAGACCAACAGTATAACTAAGTACGATAAAATATAATACAAACGGTTGTTTAAGTTACAAATCAGAGTTTTTATAAGCGCGAAAATGTTCACCTTATTTAAAGATTACTAAGATCTCTTATGTACTAGACACAAGATGACATTGAGCCTATACATCTTCTAGCGACACACAAGAAGCTCAGCGCGGCAAGTAAAGCTCCTAACAGACATAGCCACCCTCGGAGGTCACTCCTGTCGGTTGGTTCAGAGGAGAGAAAAAGAGGCTGCCTGCAAAACAAAACCACAAAGAGCCACGCTTTGAGCATTCAAATGCTCAGCGATTCTTACCCGTCAACATAGCTAACTATAGTCAACTTTAAAAGATATGATAAGGCTGACTCATATGGGATAGCTGTTTGCAAAAACCAACGCTATCAATGGATCCTTACTTTTAAGTTTTAGCAGTAAATTAGTTGCAATGAAAATAAATTTAATTTGCACTATTAACTACTACAATCATGATTGCCAAACAATTTATAGTAAACATAACCATTAAACCGGAATACTTTCTCAGTTCACTGTTATTTCACTTCTTAACTACAATGTGGCGCACTAAAACAAGTGGTGCTCGTTATTGTGAGGGGTAGCGATTCGAATCGATTTACATCTAGCTGGAGAAACCTGATTACACGACACGTACGCCCTTCCAGAAAGTCGTACGCGGTAACCTTTCACACCAATGATACATAGTAGCAGTCCGATGCTCACCTCTCCCGAGCAGTGATCCTCTATGCGATAACCTCACCACGTCTAAGAGCCACAAAGTTCTTCCTTCTAATCATCTCCAGAAGAGAGGTTCAGTTACATCTAGTCACTACGCACATTGGGCTACATCAATTTCTTGAGGCTTATATAGCCAGTATGTAATCAGTACTGTTCAAACTTGCTCAATAGAGCTGACAACGGTACAGTTTTTAACTGACACAGACAGGACTACAACATATTAACCATGCATCCGCAATAGACATATGCCGTGTTACAACCTACTTCTCTGCTCTGTCTCAGCTTATTATTTCTTGTGATAAACTAAGCTATGCTCATCATTTTCTGTCATACTCTCAAACTCAAGGTAACCACCTATAGCTCGCGAGTGAATAGTCAATCACTCGACTTCTACCGTAACTACAGTAATAAGCCTAGTTCTACATCGAGGTATCCGAACCAAATACTATTAATCGAGAAAATGTGCTATTATGCAAGCTATGTTTTAAATCAACTCCTAAGAACCTAATGTACAGTACAAAATTCATATACTATACAGTGATAAAATAAAAAACAGTTAAAATAGAGTTAATGCACCGGGGCTCGCCTGGGCTTTGCTCAAAGTTAAAATCTTCGACAAATGAAACGTCATCGAACTCTTCCTCGGCAACTTCAGGTCCTAGACATGAAATGATATGCAAGGAATTGAATTATGCTAATTTGTAAAAGTCAAAGGTTTGAATTTAAATCATGTGGGATGATAGTCTTTTGAAAAATAAAAGTAACCAAACATTTTAGTTGTAAAATCTATTTAAAATAGTTTTCATAAAAGTAAAGTATAATTTGAGTTTTTCAATAATAACAGGGAGATTATAACTAATTTTTGGCAAATTTTCAGAATTTATTGAAATCAAATGAATTTATAATGAATTAAACACCATTTAAACACAATAAATCATTTATAAAATTATTTTTGTTGAAAATAAATATGAAACTTTGCAGAACAAGTAAGTTTGACTAAATAATCAGAAAAGTAAATTTTCTGCAAATTTAATAATGCCAAGGAAGAATTATAATGCATTATTGAATTATTTTGTGATCTGATTTAAATAAATTATTTTCATGCATAAATGAAAATTTGTTAGCTTTAGAATATAGTTCTAGATATCAGGATCCTAACAAAATTTATTTCACAATTTTCTGAGTTAAGATGAATTTTCTACGAATTTTAGAAGTTTGAAACTATTTTCTGGATAATTAAATAAATTAATTCGCAAAAGAAAAAAAAAAATTTAGCCTAAATGGGTGGTGTGGCAGAGTGTTGGGCCACGGAGGCTTTCTGGCCCAACAGGAAAAACAGGCCAAGGTGGCAGCGCCCGGTAGCTAGAGGCTCCGAAAAACTGACAAAAAGCTCGACGCACCACAGTAAAGATCAGAGATGGGGTCGATGGCCGGAGGTCTTCACCGGAGAGAGGCCGGCGGCGGCGGGCGACGATGGGATGGGGTTCGGCGGCGGAGGGAGCTTGGTGCCGACAACGAGGGTTGATGAAACTTGCACCTACAGCTGCGGCGCGATCCAGGGATGGACGGCACGGGTGAAGAAGGCGTCGAGGGTGACTGGACAGAGCTGCCCATGGTGAGGCTGCAGGGTGCCGAAGTGGGACGCTGGAGAAAGCTTGGGTTCCTGCACGATTGGCCACTCTAAACGTCGATTCAACACCCCAGAGGAAACTACGAAAGCTCATCAGCATGGACCAGAAGAGGAAAGCGGAGAGACCTCACCGGACTTCATCGGATTTTGAAGGAACCCAACAGCGGTCGGCAATGGCGCGATTTTAGGGGAAACTTGTAATTGAAGCAACTTAGTGCGAGGGCCGTCGAGTTGAGTTCGTGAGGGCTAGAGGGGTTTGGGCGCCGATGGTTTGCGACGGAACTAGCCGGAGATTGCTCGGCGGTGGGGTTCCACGGCTGCGGCGCCCAAAGAGGAGATGGCGAGCTCGGGTGGGGGTGGCCGGCCGCACTGGAGAGAATGAGGAACGAGGACGAAGGGGCGTGACCGGGGAATGGCGTAGACACGGCAGCGTCTCGAGGGCGTGGACACCTGTGCCGTGAGGTGGCAACGAGAGAGAGAGAGAGAGAGAGAGAGAGAGAGAGAGAGAGAGAGAGAGAGAGAGTCGTGCGCCGGAGGCTGAGGTTGGGGAAAGGCGGTGTGAGACTGACAGACGGGACCTATGGTCTTTTTCCAATTTCTGATTTTCGTGATTTTCTGCGCAGCGCTTTTTTTTTTATCTGGAAACAATACTTAATGAAACTTTGCAGGATGGTAGAAAACTTTAAAAGGAATAACTTTTATTTTGACCCTAAGTTCAAAATCGAATTAAATTTTATTCTACAAAATTTACAAGACAGGAAATCGTTTGAAGATAAATCATTTATTTGGGCCTCTTAAAATTTAAATAAAATTTTTATAAAACTTTCTAAAATTCAAGTCTGTGCAAGAATTTTCAAAAGGGAATTTTATATCATGACCTTTCCGGCAAAAGTTTTTGAACTTGCATTTGAAATTTAAATTCAAATTTGAAATTTAAAAATTCACATGAATTGTTTTAATTGTTTTTTAGCCTCAACTCCCAAAATTTTGAATTCGAACAAACCCATCTTTATTTAAAACATGAAGTGTTACAGATATATCAATGATATATTTTAAATTTTATAAAATTGTAATAGCATGTATCAATTTGCTTTTTAAATATTGTAAAACCAGAGTTCATAGATGTTCTTGAGATGCTCTTAATGATCATTTTTTTTATTTGTTCAGCACGGGTCGTCTTCTTTCTTCATCGCTCTCTGCTGCCTTCGTTCTCGTCGTTATCCGACCGCCCGGGAAGCCGTCGTACCCAGTCGGCCCCTCTTGCCTCCTTCAACTCTGTCTCTCCTTTTGTCCAAGAGCCGTTTTCTATTCTGGTCTCGTCGGCGCCCGTTCCGTCCGGGTTTTAAGCCGAGCGAGCTTCTCCATTCGAGCACTGCCCAGCTGATAGCTTTTCCGCTGGGCGCTTTCTTGCATTGGAGCCTGTAAAACTCCTTCCTTTCCTACGCCCATCATCTCTTCGTCGATTGCTTGCGTTAATTCCAGCGACGAGCCCCGTTTTCTTTCCGGCGGATTAGTCATTCGTTTTGCGCTAATTAAAGCAGTCCGGCAGCTCCGTTCTTTCGTGCTCGTCAGTGCAGAATCTTTCGCCGCTCTAGTCTTTAGGGTCGGCATTTACCTCTCCAAGCTGCAGCTGCGACTCATTCCGGTTCTCGGAAGTTCCAAGATCATCATTCATCAGGCCGGTTGCTCCAATTCCAGCACCATAATCCAGTATTCCCTCAGAAACGCGGCAGGTTTCTTTGCCCCGCGATTCTTGAGAGGGTTCTCGGCACAATCCGATGGGGACAGTTGCGGAGAGGCTGAGGACCTTCTCCACGAACCGATGGCTCGTGTTCGTGGCCGCAATGTGGCTGCAGTCCATGGCCGGAATCGGGTACCTCTTCGGCGCCGTCTCGCCAGTGGTCAAGGCCGCGGTCGGGTACAACCAGCGCCAGGTGGCGGCGCTCGGCGTCGCCAAGGACCTCGGGGACTGCGTCGGCTTCTTCGCCGGCACGCTCTCGGCCACGCTGCCGGCGTGGGCCATGCTGCTCATCGGCGCGGCGCAGAACTTCGTCGGCTACGGGTGGCTCTGGCTCATCGTCACCGGGCAGGCGCCGGCGCTGCCCCTCTGGATGGTGAGCGATTCCGTTGTTGAAACATCTTGCATTGGTTCTTCTTGACTTGCTGGATAAATTCGTCGATCAGCTATTCGCTGGTGATATTTTCAGTTCAATGATCTTGGCGCTGAACTCTGAAAACGAAATGTGTCCTACTAAATTACTGCCGCGCAAGCTGTTATAATTTGTTACTAGCTGTCAAATTGTTCTGTTCCCCAGCGACAAAATTTTCGTTTTAATTCCTCTCAGTTGATAAGAAGTAGACGTTCTATTTTAATATGAGCTGCCCATTTGCTTATGGAATTGCTTGTCATGACTAAATAAAATGGTTGTTGGATTGGATCGACTGAGGAAAATGGGGCGTGGAAGCTACATCTTAGTAGATCAATCACATGACTGATGACTTTTCTGAGCGCAGCTTCCTTCTGAGATTGACTAATCAATCACACGAGTGTTACGTTGGACTGTTTATGGCGTGTTCTTTTAGGTCTCTGTCACTTATACTGGGCCATATGCATTGCCTTCTGTTTTGTACAGTTGTGAGACAGAATATTATCTGGAGTGACAGCAACTGATTTCGATCTTTTTTAAATCATGATTGTAGTTATATTAATACTGCAAGGTGTTTTTCGGTTTTTTTCTTCTTGGTTAGAACTAGCCTTTCGTATATTGCTTTTGTGGCAGATAATCTCTTGAGCTGCATATGGAATTAGATCATAGTTTCCCTCTCCTGACTTTCAGGTTTTTCATATAAATTTTATAAAAGTGGGAAGTAATCATGAATTTTTTTTACATGGTTCGAGAGGTATTAGTACACTGCATTATTTATGTATAGATTTACATAGACTAGACCGCTGAAAAAGAAAACGAAAAAATGCTTAGAAAAGTTAGGGAGCTACTGTAGTAGTAGTACCGTGTGAAACTGGAAGTAACCATGCCATATTTATTCCCTGAACTCAATAATTCCTAAATATGCATATAAAACTGGACAAATCGCAAAAAAATTTCAGAAAATTGTGTGCAAAGACAGAATATGCATTATGCAGATAAACTATAATTGATCACTTATACCAATGATATCCACTAAGGCCAATGATATCTACAGGTTGCATAAAAGGATATATAGCAGAATAGGCTTCTCAAACTAATTGACCACTAATCCCAATGATATCCACATTTCAAATTATGTGGAAAAAATGGGGACCCTTTTAATTTCTTGTAGTGCTCATTTTTCCAAGCACCCATGCTAGAATGAATGAATAAAATTACAGAGCTTGGTGCTGTTGCTCAGTTTGTTTCCATGACTGATATATAATGTATCCCATTGTTTCATTATTCAGATGTGTGTTCTAATCTTTGTTGGAACCAACGGGGAGACATACTTCAACACGACTGCACTTGTTACATGCATCCAAAACTTTCCGAAGAACAGGGGGCCAACAGTCGGCATCCTCAAGGGATTTGCTGGTCTAAGCAGCGCTATACTGACACAACTGTATGCGGTAATGCACACACCAGACCATGCCACGCTCGTCTTCATGGTTGCTGTTGGTCCATCATTGGTTGCCATTGGCCTGATGTTTGTTATTAGGCCTGTTGGAGGTCACAGGCAGGCACGCCCATCCGACAAGAACAGCTTCATGTTCATCTATGCTATCTGTTTACTCATCGCCTCTTATCTTGTTGGTGTCATGCTAGTCCAAAATTTTGTGCAACTGAGTGACACTTTTGTTAGTTTTGTCACTATTATTCTGTTTGTCCTTCTAATTTTACCAATTGGTATCCCTGTGGTATTGACGTTATCGTCATCAAAAACTGAGCATCCAATAGAAGAGGCTCTACTGTCAGAACCATCAAAAGGAGAAGCAAGCTCTTCACAAGGAAAGGAAGACCAGCCAGAGGTTATATTAAGTGAGGTGGAAGAGGAGAAGCCTAAGGACATTGATTCATTACCCCCATCTGAAAGGATGAAGAGAATTACAGAGCTGCAGGCCAAGCTAGTCCAAGCTGCAGCAAGGGGTAGTGTCAGAATCAGGAGGACACCACATCGAGGGGAGAACTTCACCTTGATGCAAGCACTGGTGAAGACTGATTTTTGGCTTATTTGGCTCTCTCTTCTGCTTGGATCAGGATCAGGACTGACAGTGATAGACAATCTGGGTCAGATGAGTCAGGCAGTTGGCTTCAAAGATGCACATATATTCGTGTCTTTGACAAGCATATGGAACTTCCTTGGACGTATTGGGGGTGGCTACTTCTCTGAGATTATTGTCAGGTATCAACACTAAGACATCCAACCTATGGTTTACCTTATGGAGTAAATTTCACAAAACTATATGTTGTTTGATAAAACTATCACAAAAATACAGATTTAAAGAGGAGTATCACAAAACTACAGATTTTATATATTCTTATATCACAAAACTACAGATTTAAGAATTATATCTAAAAACTACAGATTTAGTGTTAATGAGTATCACAAAACTACATATTTTACAATGCATAAATCTGTAGTTTTGTGATAAATTAACTCCTTAAATTTGTAGTTTTGTGATATGTCTTGTTAAATCTGTAGTTTTGTGATACAAGTATGTACAAAATATGTAGTTTTGTGATACACCATCTTAAAACTGTAGTTTTGTGATAGTTTCATCAAAGAACATGTAGTTTTGCAAAATTTACTCTACTGTTAAGAAGAATAAAGAATTTCCTATCATTGTTTGTCATCGAAACCAATCCATTTTCTAAACGCAAGATTTACATGTTTTCCTTAATGAGTTATTCTGCTACGATACCTACCAATCAAAGGACCACAAATAGTTCCAGACCAAGCTATCTTTTCCTTCATTTCATTTAATTTCAGGATCTTGCTCCACAGTAGCAGTTCTTTCTGATGGATAGCAATTTCTTGTTCTTCAGTTATCTTATTCACATTATAGCTATTATATAGCTTCATTTAGGCTTCAACTGTTCCTTTGCATCTAGTGTTTTGAAATAAATATTCTTAATGTATTGGCTGTCTTGACTTCTAATCAGGGACCGCACATATCCAAGGCACATAGCGCTGGCAATTGCTCAGATCCTGATGGCCGCTGGACATTTTCTGTTTGCAATGGCTTGGCCTGGAACCATGTACATTGGGACCTTCCTGGTTGGACTTGGATACGGTGCTCACTGGGCAATTGTCCCAGCCGCCGTCTCTGAACTCTTCGGCGTAAAACACTTCGGTGCAATGTACAATTTCCTCACCGTGGCGAATCCCACAGGATCATTCATCTTTTCAGGTGTCATTGCAAGCAACTTGTATGACTATGAAGCCGAGAAACAAGCAGCGCAACACCATCAGAGCTCGGCATTGCTGCCTCGGCGATTGGCTTGGAACATGGGTTTTCTATCAGATGGACCGTTGAAGTGTGAAGGACCTGCTTGCTTCTTTATAAGTTCGCTGATCATGTCTGCGTTCTGTGTTGTGGGAGCTGCCCTCAGCATCCTCATTGTTCACAGGACCAAAAGGTTTTATGCTCAGCTCTATCGTTCTGTCCGCATATGAAGGTTATATTATATGGACCAGAGATTTGAAGTCCTCATTTTTGTTGTTCCATCTACTGTATATTCTTGCATATATGTATCATTTAAACGCAGTTTTTATGTACATTCTCGAATCATTTCTGGGATTGTAATGTAAGGATAGCTTTTTCCATATGGAAATTTACACGTATCGTGTGTTAGTCAGGGTGCAGAGTTTTTTTTTTCTTTTGGAATGCAAAGAAATAATCTATTCGGTCCTGTTTTGCACACCAAGTGAACTCTTAATCTACAACTACATTTTTTTGGTGCCCCTGTTTCACCCTCCAGCGAGTGGCTACAGCTTCAAGTTCATTTCAGCTGAGCAAACAAGATCAAGACCTTGCTCCTCAAGATCAAGTTCTTAAAAAAGAAAAACAGAGTGATATTCTTATAATCCCTGTAGCTGTTGTTTCCAACTGTATAAAACTATTTAAAAACTAGATTAATGTTTGAGACTAGATAGATGGGGGTCTCGAGATCATTTCCTGCTACCGGTTTTTGCCAATATAGCATTTACTTGATCTGAATTTGGATTGCTGTCCCAACAGGCATCCAGAGAGATGTTGCAACGAAGCCCAATGCTCGATGTAGTTTTGCAACTGGATATCGTCTCCTGTAGAAAGTAATGGATTCGGCGCCTGATCAGTGGCGATCTTTTCCTCTTTTTCTTTTTGTTGAACATCAAAAATGGATGCACAGGAATGGATACACCAAATGGCACATCAAGCAAATTGGTCACACATTAGTTGGTTTCAGAAAAATCTCTCCCAAGTCCCAACATGCACTAAATTTCCTTCAATTTTCAGAGAAACCGAGAACACCTCTCCAGATGTCAAGCAACCAGCTGACAAAAGGCGCACATGAGAATAATTGATCCCACGTAGAGGGGGTTTACTTTTCCCTTGGATGGCCCAAGAAATTAGCAACGTGATAACTGGCAATGAAATGGCAGCGACCAGAAAGCACGGGGCAACAAACAATTGAAAACATAAAATATAATCCATATTTCCTTAGAGTTAAGACCTCAATCTTCACCACAAATACATGGAAGCTAAACGTTTGTCATTAAAATAGTTGCCAACACCAATCAGATCAACAGTTCAAAGTTACAGGACATATAACGAGAGCTCCAATTGTTTCATGCGCCATCAGTAAGGGTCCGCTTTGACGTACTGATGTATAAAACTGCATTCAAGCAAACAGTGTTAACATTCCACACCTAGACAAGTAAAATACAGAAACAGTGAAATGATACTCAGCAAAGAACAAAGACATTGAAATCCAGGACATACCATTGTTGCCTCTTATGAAAGCATCGCCATACTTATTCTTTAGTTGGCCGTTAACATATTCTTCTGTCTGCTCCATAGCAATGTTCATGTACCCATCCAAACAGGCTAAGATACCTGGTTATCAGAAAAAAAGTCACAAAATATTAAATTATATTCTATCCAGCATTCAACATAAACAAACAGCTATACTTTGCTTTGACTATGCCCCCCTCCCCCCGGCCCAAAAGAAAAAAAACAAACACACACAAAGTCAACAAAAGAAATATAAGGAACATCGCAATACATATATCTAGATGGGTAAGCTCTACAATCTACACTTACGAGTAAAACATGGGCACTACATAGGAATAGAAAAATGCAATAGTGGTGCCTGTCATCTGTCAAGGAATAACAAGAAGCAGAAAACTATTTTGCAAGTGATACTCGTGATATGCATGATATGAGAAAACAGAATGCATTGTAGTATTGTAGTTCCAAACAATCATCCTATGCACAGCATACTGTTAAATAGTATGCCTATATAAAGCACCACAAACTTTAAGGGGGCCTAGTAGTCTCTTTTCCCTTATACCCAGCTTACTAAAAATGTGGAACACAGGCATGCACTAGCTTCACGCTACTCACATATACTTTGCAGACATATAAGCATATATGAGTGTCGATTTTGGTAATCTCATCTCAAATGATACAAGACTCAGATATACTACTCCATTCACCTTTAATAGTCATTTTAGCTCTGGACACAGGAAATAAGGAGAAGTGAAAATGGTATGCTGCAGAAATGAGGACGAGAGAGATAGAGATGTATGGGGAAGAGAGAAAGGTGTTTAGAAGTGAAAATGACATATATTGTGGAATAAAATTTGAATCCTTTAATGAAATTTTAAAGTGAAAGGAGGGAGTAGTATCATTAACTCTTATGGAACAGTTAATCTAAAATCCACATATTTGAATCTTGCATCCTTGGAAGTATTAACCTTCGTGAAATGTGAGGGTTAAGCTCTTATACTGGGGAATGCAAACCACCAATGTACAGGAGTACTCACTGGAGTTATAATATATAGCTCGAATTCAGCTTGTTGAAGGTACCCAATATCTGTGTAAGCTCGATCAGAGATTCAGAGTTGAGGTTGGGCTCATATAACCTGTTTGTCCAAACGTTAATGTGTATTTTGAAATAACTACCCAGGCCTTTTTTTTTTTCTGTGTGTGCTAATGTTAATGTGTTTCGGTTACCTCAAAGCAAGTAACAACCGTCTAAGGTTCATATATTAAGCCCTATAAATTAAAATGCGATCAATTGGGATAGTTTGCCACTCCACAACCTTATGTAACCAAAATGCAGCCAGTGACATATAAAAAGTAACCGTCATTGAGTTTGTATTTGCTACAACAAAGTGCATTATTGATGTGCTCCTGTTTTTCCAAAGATAAAAAGTTCATAAAGATCTTCGATACAAGTAAGCAATTCATAAAACAACATCATGCTAGCACACCAAAGTAACATATCAAGACACGGGCATGGTAGTCATAGGCTTCACTAACTCCAACAATCATTTCCATCACCAGGGTTGTTGGGGATGCTCAAGGCTTTTTCCGGATTTCCGGTAAACCCAATGTACCCTAACAAGAGCCCCAAGCCTCGGACCTGGGCAATCCGCAAGAATCTAACTCTAATAGCCCCAAAGTGCAAGCTTTTGCGAAGTAAGTCACCAGCGTTTTCTAGGGTTTGAGCTTAGCGCTGTCCAAACGCGAGAAGGGAGGAGCTATACCTCTGTAGTCGACCCCCGAGTTGAGCTTGACGACGACAGGACGGCCCCTGATGGACTTGAGGAAGTCCGACGGCGTCTTCACCGCGCCGCCTCCTCCCCCGGCACCGCTGCCAGACTTTTCCGCGCCGCCGGTGCTCATCTCTCTCTCTCTCTCGGGTCTCGGGTCCCGGGGGCCGGTGAGTGCGAATCTGAGGAGGTTCGCTGGATTTTGGTGATGGGCCTGGGTTTGTTCCGTTTTGGCTTGGGCCAATTTAAGCTCGTCACGGGAGGAGAGCCTGAGACGACAGGAGGCTGATCAGGGCCGTCTACTATAAATCCTACGTACCATATGAGGCTGGGCGGTTAATCAAATATTTGCCAGACGACTTATATACACAGCTTAACGGTTATGATACGATATGCAACTGCATTATATTGTAAAATGTTTTAAAGTAAAGCGAACCATGAAAATAGTAAATAAATAATCACTTTTGAAAAGCCACAATGTCAAACATATGCTAAGAAATGGGCTCGGATTGTACTCCTTTTTCTTTTTAGTTATTAAAAAAATAATTTAATGTGCAGATTATAATTCATATCGAATGTTTTTGAATAAGATGAATAGTTAAAGATAATCTTAAAAGCAAAAATTGACAACAATTAAAAAATAGAGAGTAAGTGCCACTATCTAATCTAACTCTAAATATTTGTACTATTTAGGAGTACAAAATACAAATAGTATTCATCTTTGACAATTCGTAGCGGCAAAGTTATGTGTTATAAAAGTCAGTTGCAATAAAATAGTAAATCATACAAATTACTTCCTACAAATAAGATAATGTTATTACTTTAGAAATGGAAAGAGTGGCAAATATTAAAAACCTAAAAAGATGCATGTGAACGTTAATTCGTAGACAATGGATAGGTAGGTAGTAGAAGCTTATAAAAAACGGTGTATCTATGTTGTTTTGCCTACGTTTTTGCAGGTAATTACATATACTATTTTTTTCATTTTGTTTCAATTATAGTGTTTTCTATTTCAACCACATTAGAGGAGGGACTCTTTTCTATGTCCCCTTCACACGTTGCTTATGACAAGATATTGCATAAGTACATTATCATAATAGAAAAGAGTCATGTTCTTGCGCTTGAAAAACAAGAATAGAATTAGACCAATTTTATTGATTAACCGGCAATGCAAAAAAACAATATGAACTTCTATCTGCTACTACTTTTGTTCCATAAAAAGCCTATTTTTGGGTTTGGTTGACTGTGTTTCTTTCTTCTCTTTGACTAAGAATTTATATAAATTTGATAAAAATTTAATAACATAAAATTTACATCTTTAAATTTACCATAAAAAATATTTTCATAATATATAATTTATGTATTCATAAAGATTACCA
Source organism: Zoysia matrella (assembly GCA_001602295.1). Classification (NCBI taxonomy): domain Eukaryota; kingdom Viridiplantae; phylum Streptophyta; class Magnoliopsida; order Poales; family Poaceae; genus Zoysia; species Zoysia matrella. Next base: position 32,959 of record BCLG01001549.1, on the reverse strand, counting down.
AGTTTTTAAAAATTATTGGTCAAAAAGATGAATAAAGTACAGTTAAACAAACTTAGACTTTTTTTTAAGACAGAGGGAGTACAGCCTAAGATATCACAACAAAGCATCAAATCGATGAGAACCTGGAAGACAATGGAGAGAGAGTGTTGTTCATTGAGATACAACATCACGTTTGTTCTTGTAACATCAAATCAATACATCAGAGAGCAGTAGTCATTTTCAATGGTGAGAATTAGGATTTACAAAACCATAAATTGCTTGGTTTTTAATTTAGTCAAAACCCCAGTAAAGCAAACTGATTTTCACTTTTTGTTATAGTACACAATGTTAATTTTAATAAAAATAAATAATTTTTTGAAACTGAGTCAGATTGATTTCACTGATTTTTATAAAACATTTTCGAACCCTGATTGAGAAGTTGAGAACACCCACTTGGCTGTGTAAACCCCTGTTGGGTAGATTTTTAGAGCTTCTACGGTTCCAACCAGGCCTAAACGCCAGAATCTACCCCAAACAAGCTTGCTTCTCCCAACCGAAATACTGTTGAAAAGCGAACAAATGAACCAAACCGTAAAAGCGAGCAAATCAACAAGTCCCGAACTTCTGCGTGCTGAGGTAACTAAACTCCCCTTGGACTTCACTACTATTTATCTGCAAATGTCACTCATATTTATAGCTGAGTCCAATCATTTTTCCCTTCCTCCCATCTGGTCCCCTTCGCCTCCAGCAGTTCTGCTCTGGCGGATCTCGCTGATATTGTCGTCCCCGCCCGACCCCCCACCCCTGCCGTGTCAGGCCGACAACAGCCACATCTTTATCCTCACAGCTATGGGTGTTGCTGCATTCGTGGTCAACTCCCTCCCCTGCATCGCCTGCATCAACAACCTCAAGGTAGATCTGAACTGGTGATAGCATCAGCAGTTGCTCTCATTGCTATGAATCACTATACTAATCATATGAATAAAAGAAAGAGTGAAAGTGCATCTAGGTTCTCTAGTGAGTTTTGGTGGATGATGATGAACCATTCAAAGAACTAATGACATTTGTTAAGTGCATTGGCAGCCGGAAAGTTTCAAAAACTAGAAAAAATATTGAAAGAAAAAGAAGACCTCCAATTTTTTTATCAAGTCACGAAACCTTTTCTCATGAAAAAATAATAGGATTTATCATTTCTTGAGTCTAGGTATGCCGTACTATTAAGAGGAACTCAAATTAAGGTCTTAAAGTGTCAAAAATATTAAAATCTTGATCTAACCCGAGACTATTTACCGGAGTATCCAGCACATTGCTAGAGTCTTCGGTAAGGCTTACTGGCTTTACCCGAGAAGGCTCACCAGAGTGTTCGGCAAAGTGTCGAAGACTCCGGAGGCCTAGCAGCTCGCATCCGAGAGGGCTCACTAGAGTATCCGGCACAGTGTCGGAGACTCCAATGCCTCAGACTATGCCAATCCGAGAGGCCTCACTGGAGTATCTGACAAGTTACCGGAGACTCAGGTGGACCGGAGTGTCCGACAAAGTGCCAGAGTGTCCGGTCAGTCAGAATGTGGTCCAACGGTTATTTTTGAAGTCCGAATATTTATACCCTCTCAGCCCTTTTTGAGAGTGTCGGCGACTCACTCTTAAACAACATACTCTTGAGCTTCAAAAACACTTTTCCACTCCCTTCCAAAGCCTAAGGTTGCAAGATTTGAGCTAGGGATTGGGAGAGAGGTGATTTCACTCCCATTGAGCATTTGCGGCACCGTTGAGCTTCGATTCGAGTTTGTTACTCTTAGAGCTTTTGCTTTTATATGGCTAGACATGCCCGAGAGCTACCAACTTGTGTGGTGACGCCCCGAGAAGTTTGCTCATCCCTTCTCGAAAGAGATTTGCTAGTGAAGAACTCAACCTCACTTTTTTGGTTGGTTGAGTGAGAGAAAAGATCGAGTGAGATCTAGTTTTTTGTGAACCTCTCAACAGAGATGTAGAGTTTCTTCGTGGACTCAAACTTCGAAGTAAAATCTTGTGTCTCCTTGTGCTCTTTTCATTCTTACAAGTTTATATTGTTCTTATTGTTCATATTCATAGATTTGCTTCGATCTACTTACTCACGAGTTTCTAGCTTGTTTAATTGCTTAGATCTACTTCCTATATCATATTCTAATCTTTTGATTTAAGTAGAATTTGCTAGAACTCGCTAAAACTTGCTTAAATTCAAATTTTATCCAAGTGCCTGCTTGACCGGAGTGTCCGACAAGTGTACCAGACAGTCCGGTGACCGGAGTATCAAGCACATTACTGGAGACTTCCGTGGTCTGACAGTTCATTGAGTTTTATTTTTTAAAAATTATTTTAAGTTACCTATTCACCCCCTCTAAACAACTTTCAAAGAGGTCTCCTCCAAGACAGTCTGGTCATTGATAACCTACAAGATAATAGTGATTGCTACGACATGTTTCGTATGAATCGTCCTGTCTTTGATAAGTTGCATGACACTTTGATTAAAAATTATGGACTGAAATCTACTAGAGTGATGAGCTCTATTGAAGCACTTGGTATGTTTTTATGGATGTGTGGTGCTAATGTCATTTGTTCATGTTAAAAACATATTCAAGCGACCAAAAGAACGATTAGTAGAAAATTTAATAAAGTGCTTGATTGTGTATGTATGTTGGGTGGACACAATATATGTCTGAAAGAAGCACCAAATAGAGCAGTTTATCCAAGGCTTCAAGATTCTCGCTTCTCACCTCACTTCAACAATTGCATTGGTGCAATAGATGGTACACATATACGTGTTGTTGTGCCAGCTGTTGAGAGGATAGCACACACAAGTCGTCAAAGATATCCAACACAAAATGTGATGGCAATATGTGATTTTGACATGAGATTCACATTTGTTGTAAGTGGATGGCCTGGTTCTGCACATGACTCTCAAGTGTTCAATGATACATTGAACCGATACTCTGATGTCTTTCCACATCCTCGTGAAGGTATGCGCCTCACCTTATGGAGGAATATGCTAGATTTACTTGTAGATAACTTTTAATTTTCATGTTATTCAGCTAATTTGTAACTAAAATTATGTGTAGATAATTCACTACAAGAAATCATGTATTCTATGACAAATTTCAGTGACGTTATCGAATTCGTCACAGATTACTAGATGGCCCATCCGGATCTAATTTGGGCCTAATTTCTATAACGAACGCTTGATAAACGTCATAAAAGTGCTAATTTCTATGACGAACTTTTGATAAACGTCATAAAACTGAAATGTTTATCACAGATTTTATATTGTATTTAACAAAAGTATTCAATTTTTTTAGTATTTTGAGTACCTAGTATAGAAAAACCTTTATAATTTTCCCGCGTAAAACTATTTCTGAAGATTTCAACATTAATTTTTTAAATTTTACAAATCTTAATTGAGGTACATGTAATTCAATTTGGAGTTACCTTTAATATGCATACAAAAATTATTTTAAATATACAATAGGTATATTAAATCAGTTCTAAATTCTTGAAAACCCTACAAATTTTTTTGTCTATTTCATTTTATAAGCTTTTTTGGGTATAAAAATATATTAGGTATATAATATTTTGCTAATTATGTCACAGTGATAATTAATTTGTTGAAAATAATGAAATTTGCAATATTTTAATCCATTGCCATCAAATTTTCTGTCGGTAATTATTATCTTTTGCAACATAATTATCGTTGGTGTTGATTCCATGTTATATAACAACTTATCTGTCGCTAAAATTATACGCTACATTGCAACTGTTGGCGTAGAGTGCAAGCACAGAACAAAAATAAACTTAAATGAAATTTGTGCGGCACACTCAAAGCAGGAAATCACACAAAATTTCTCAAAGTCTTACCTTAGGCGCCCCACTCTCTTTTCCCTCACTAGACCCGACCTCTCGCCCTGCATTTCCAAAAAAAAAGACCTCCTGCCCTGCCACTGTTCCACCCATCTCTCGCCACCACCGCGAGTCACTGCCCCTCCGTTGCTCCGCCCCGCGACCCAGCCTTGCAGAAGCTGCGCTCGGCACCATTCCGTCCATCTCTGCTCTGCGTCGCGGATCTGCAGGTCACCGCCCTGCCCAGGCAGCCGCAGGCCCAACCGCAGCCCTCTGCACTCCGCTGCGATGCGGCCTCGACTGGCGACGCGAAGTTCCTATGGCCCCACCGGACCGCGGCTCTGCCTTCCATCCTTGGCGACGCCGAACCCCTGCGCGCAAAGAGGCATTTTGGCCTGCGGTGCTCATCATAGGCGTAAGCGGGCACTCGGGCTGGCGCAAGTGGGCTGCGGATGGAGGAGAACAGGCTGTGTTCATGTTGCGTCACCCCGTACATGCTATTGTAGCTGTGGATGATTCTTTCAAATTATATACATTATTATCAAATACGTCGGCTATACTCGGGATGAACATTGACACACACCAACCTTACGGCACGCCATGTGTCAAATGCTATTTCAAGCTGCCAACTAATGATATTTGATCATATTGCATATAATTTTAGTATTACACGATATGCATTTCAATGCCAAAATCAATATGCATATCGCTAAGCCACATTTGTAACCACCATAATCACAAGACATGGGTAGAGAGTAAATTTAAAAGTTGCATTCTAAGTTGTCTTAACTTAAATATCTACAACAAAATAAAGGTTTTGAGCTCAACAAAGCTGCATGATTAGCAGCATAAACAAGAGCATAGCTAGGTGAAGTGTGTGGCTCTTGCTCAAGAGAACAACGCAGCGACAAAACAACCCAAAAGACCTCGGTGCTCAACCCCTAAGCACCGCCTACCCCTCTTTACCACCTGCAAAACTCAACAAGTAACATCTTGAATACGAAGGTACTCAGCAAAACTTACACCACTAGATCTATTCAAGCAGTATGCAGTTAGGCTTTGGACAAGAATAAGCTATAGGATAACATTTTGCATAAAAGCATTAGTTTGCATAGAAAATGAATTGTAAACTTTGACATAAGTGAACCTATAAAGGCGACATTATCATACCAACAACAGGTAAAGAGTTAAGGTTTATAAGCTCACATATCACAATATCTATCAAATCACAACTAGAGAATTGTACTATGATGCTGTTGCTGTACCAAAGCTTGGTCATAACCGAGACCGCAGCAATTCAAATTGTTTTTACACTTTACAAGTGAGTACATCTTTACTCACACGCCACATGATCACTCACCATACCACCCGTTAAAAGTAGAGAGTGATTCGGTGTGACGACCTCTACCAAATACGCTCTGACTATTTGAACAAACGTTTGGTCAAGGCGATTTGGTCGCACTAGGCCCTCACGAGGGTCATACCTAGCACTTCCTACACTCTCAAACTCGCAAGTCAAATGGGCGTAGCTAGATAAGGAAGAAAAAGCTCGAGAAAAATAGGAAAAAGCTCGAGAAAAATAAGGATGATTACCTCGATGGCAATAAATATTGTTTAGAAGCCAAATAAAGGTGCTAGAAGCATAAACATGACTTAGTGATGCTATTTGAGGTGCTAAAAGTGACATGAAACAAGCTTTTCTAAAGATTCAACAAAAATGGTGAGGGAAGCCATGGATGCACTTGAAGCTCAACAATGGGTACCAAATCGACCAAGAGAAAGAGAATGGGAGAGGGAAAAAGCTTCACCTCAATGTTTAGAAGCTTGGGAAAGCACTCAACGGAGAGGAAAGGCTTGGGGGTGGAGCTTTCGATGTCGAGATCAACAATAGTGGAGTTCACCGATCTTGAGGAGGAGGAGGAAGGGGACGACGAGCTCCAGGCTTGAGGAAGCCATGGAGGAGCTCGGAGAAGCTTCCTCCTTTGATTTCCGGCGGTGAGGATGGTCGCCCAAACCCTTACAAACATGATGAGGATAGAAACAATGGTGGGAGAGAGAGGAGAGAGCAAATCTAGCCGGTTTTAGGGGTGGAGAAGGACGGGAAACTCAACGGCGTCAAAGGTGGGGTCCATGGGCAGTGAGAGGAGCTCCCAACGACGTCAAACGGCGAGAAAACGGGGTGGAGGAGGAGCTGCCACACCATGGGGCATGTGGCCTCCTTTCTCTGTCAATGTCTGAGGGTTGAAGATGAGAGAGGGTGGTACTGACAGGTGGGGTCGCAGCTCCTTTTCTTTTTCTAGATTTTCTCAGGCTTAACAATCTTTCTTCTTTGATCATAGAATTAACAAGGTTAAAAGCCTCACAAAATTTTGTGAATTTTTTTGGAGATACAGCAAGTAAAGATGAATCCATTACAAGTAAAAGCATCTCAAACAAAGATGTAGAATTCAAATTAAAAGTCATCAAAGTTGACAGTTTTCAAGGATTGTTTGAATTTTTAGGTCATCAAAACAACACCTAAAAATTCAATAAAAATTACATAAATTCAAAGAATCAAGAGTACTCGTACCAGAATTTTTGATTGGGTCAAGTTGCATTCAAAAATTTTTAGTTGCTTCACAAGGATGAGTTTTAAATTCATTCAAATTTGAATTTTGAAATTTGAAATGCTATGATTATGCAATGCTTGTGCTAAATGATGCTCATGAGAATGCCTTATGCATGATTATGAACTTGGCATGTTACAGTAGCGAGGCATGCTAGCGGGTGGATTTTTTCAAAAGCTTAATGCTCACTGTTAAAGTGCTAATAGTTGCTAGCTTTTCTCCTTTTCTGTTGAGATTTTCCAATCCAATTTGAGGCACCATGGTGAGAAATTAGATTCTTCTCCATCACATCTCGCTCTTTCCCTTACTCGATTTGGATTTGGACTACTGCCCGTGCTGGATTTAGATGAGAGAGAGAGAGAGAGAGAGAGAGCTGCTGGGAAAAGATGAAACGGCTTCTGAAACCGACGCTTCATCTAGATGCTGTTTTGTACTCTGTAAATACTAGGTCAAAGCCTATTTTATTTGATTTGTCTGCTAGATTTTTTTATGCTGGACACATGGTTCAAGTATTTGGACCTAAGATCCAGTGAACAAAAGTAAAAGGAATAGCGTGCATTTTGCATTTGAATTGTAGTTAGTACCCCAGTTTAGCAGTTTTTATCGTATTAAGCGCATAAAACAGCGATCTCTTTTAACTGAACCTTAGTTTGTTACATACTATGAACCTTACACTGCCTCATTTTTCATGATGATTAGTTTAATGAATATCACACTGTTTTTTATCCTTTGGCAGGTTCATGGGAATAGCATCTTCATTTGTTTTTCACTGATAGTGGCATTTCCCTTCTTGAAGAAATGGTTGCCTATTGCTAAGGAGAATTGGATCATCTTAAAGAAAAATGTGGAACCTTATGTGCTAATGGCCTCAACAAAAGCAGTATGATGCTAACCTTTGCATGGAATTATCTTGTGTTTATGCATGGATCTATAAGTTCGAGCCCAGACAATTCAATAACAAGCCTCTGTTTGTCATTGCATAAATCATTCTGCAACTTCTAAATAGCGCATGTATTTTCCTTAGGGCTAGGCATCAATATTGCTAGGCATGCCATCACATACCAATGGGCTAAAAGCAATATGTACTCTCTAGATTGCTTAATTAATATTGTTTGATCGTGTATTTATACACTGTTATGACATATATTTGCTATTGCCATGAATGAATTTTTGTCAGTCAGCGTACAAAATTGACTGCAGAGATGTCCTATAGTACAACTTTTTTCAGAACTGTGATGAGCTTGATGCAAAATGATTTAATTTATAGCCATTTTTTTTACTTTGAGTCCAACGAAATATCAGAAAGGAATTGGTCTTGACTTCTTTTTGGGTTTTGAATATGTGTGACTGCCTTTTAATTCAATTTTAGAAGACAAAATTAATTAATTCTTTTTTGCACGAATCTGAATAGATTTACTCTTTGTTTTCCAGACATAATCAGAATGAAAGATGTTGAGCTTTCGAAAGGTGAAAATTTAACTTGTTTCCTGTCCGTAGCTACAGGTAACTCCCCAATCTTGTGTTCTTCTTTTTGTGATTTCAGAAGAGTTGAAGTTGCTTTGGTTTTGGCAGGTTTAGTCGAGGTGGTGCTTCAACATGCCGGTGAAGTTTCTCTTTCCCTGTGCCACTGGAACAAAGGGGAAAAGATATGGTGCTACGCTATCAAAGCTACTGGAGTACTCGATATCTATCTATCAAATCATGACTTACAACTACAAGCCTAAATATTAGTTTCGACTGGATTCGTCGAAATGTCGTGATGTGTTATTACACTATAACAAATCTGTTAATCTATGATGATTTCAAAGTGACAATTTCGTTTATTGTCATAGATTATGCAACAGCTATGACAATTGTCAATTATCGTCACGGATATGCATCATCTATGACGATTGTCACTTATCGTCACTGATGTGCACATCTGTGACGCGGCGGGGGTTTAACACAGAAAAACTTCAGAACTCGCCCCATCTCCCTCATTTCTCCGTCTTCTCTCTTTTCCATGGCGTCAAACCTTTCTCCCTCACCTCTTTCCATCCACAGAGACTAGGCGAGGATGGTGGCTCATCCTCAGATCCGGACATGAATGGCGGCCTCATCCACAGATCCGGGTGCAAACAGGGGCCTCGCCTCCAGATATATGTGTGAACGGCTGCCTCCTCCCAGCTCCTGCGTCGACGACTGCAGGTGCCCCCTCCCCTCCACTGTGGCTTCCCCGATGCTGACCTAGGGACAGCTCCCCCTCAACCGGCCCTCCACCTAAACGAGCTGGTGAGCTCTCTCTCTCTCTCTCTCTCTCTCTCTCTCT
>BCLG01001549.1:10379-24148 GCA_001602295.1 Zoysia matrella | reverse complement strand
TGTGGCGTAAGTCTCTAGATCTGACATGAAGAAAACAAAGGGAAGAAGCTCCTGGAGGCCCTGGCCAAATTCTTGATTCTCTCAATACCTCCATTCTCTTCGGGCTTGGCCAGATTCTTGATTCTTATGCATCCTCTCGATCTAGATCAGGCATTGTATTTTTTTAATGATTTAATTGCAGCACTTAGATAAGTAGGTAACGGATTAATTGATTCTGTGCAGTACAGATCAAAGAATCAACCTATTGAATCTATTTTTTGTGTCTTGGTAGCCTTTCTTTTTTATGACTAAGTTAATTTTTTATGACTGGAGAGGAATGGATTTAATTGCAGCACTTAGATAAGCAGGTAACTGGAGAGGAATGGAACGATGGTTCTTTTTTATGACTAAGTTAATTTTTTGTGCATTAAAATGATACAAAAGAATTATTTAATGTACGTGCAGGAATCATGGTTGGAGAAAGGCATAGTAGAATTTACTTGGACTGTCATCTAAAGCGTTGTTGATAAACATGATTTGTAAGAGCAGATGCTGGACTAATGTGTTATTGATTTATGGCTCTGAAAGTTAGTAACTGAACATTGGTAAATATCATGGCCTTTACTTGCATATTTTCTCAAAAATAAAGTATTATACAACCCAGACTTTATGAAAATAATCAATTGGAAAGGTAACACTTACTCAATCTGTTCGCACTTGAATTGCAGACTTATGTATTATGTTGTTTACATCAGTTTTATAAGCTAAGTAATAATTGTACACTTACTCATTTTGTTCATACTTGAATTGAAGACTTGATCTATGTGATCTTAAATAATTCTTTTCATTTGCTGGTCGTCAGTGCTCGACACTTCATTGCTTTTTATAGGTTAGTGAATCTTATTGCCTTGAACTATGATAATGTCGACGAGATGAGGATGTCGGAGGCTCAGGGAGTACAGGACAGGACTGGTGTTTTGTCGGCTGTGTGGAAGGTACTTAACTGGCTCACATTCGTTTTTCTTTCTCATTTTGTAGGATATCTTCTGTGACAGGATGCTTGATAAGGTAGTATCATTGTGGTAATAAAATGGTATATCAACTGCTAAGCGACAATGAGCATATCTCGTACTGGACTACTGGTGTACTGAGAAATACCTGAATTATTTTTTGGTACTTTGCATATGTTAGGGAAAACTGGACGTGTTATGTGAGTGAGGATTGATCGTGTTTGTTCCTTCCTCTTTGTTGCCCAATGCCAACTCCATGCTGGCCAGTGTTTATTTTGGTTCTGTAAGACATTTTCTCACCTGCCAAGTTTTCTTAAAGACTGCATGATATTCTAAGGGGATTCACGTTGCAGAGCTCTATCTCCTGCTCATGCATGTACTTGTGTAGATAAATTAAGTTGCTCTCAATAATTTTTTCATCTATTGCTATATTACAAAATCGAAGCACTATGTTTGATGAAAACCAAGACCAATTGCTAATTCCTCCATCTTTCGTGCCTTAAAATGTTGCATGTGTGCTAATCAAAGATAATTGTTTAGACTGCTTTATTCATGGATATTTCCTTGTTCATTGCAGGACTCTAGAAAAAATTCCAAGAAAAGTATTAACAAAAAAACTGCTGAATGTTGACACGCCTCCTGGTGGAAACAAGGATCAGCTTGCTAAGAGAGTTCTTGTAGAGCTACAAACTAACAGTTACTAGGTCCAAGACAAGCTTGACAGTACAAGATGATGATGTAAATTTTGTGCATTTTGTGTGAAACATTGAACTGTAACGTTGAATCATGATTGATGATATATATTATTGGTTAGAGCTTTTCTTATGTGTTGAATGTTCCAATGAATCTGTAATTTTTGATTGATGAATTGTTAGATGAGTAATCTGATGTGGCAGCCACATCAGACATTAAATTGTGATGATTTAATTCGTCAATGAGGTTTGAGCCTAGTGTGGGCTTGGGCTCATCCGTGACTATCAACAAACGTCACATATTACACCAATCCATGACGAATACTTAGAAAACGTCATCAGAGTTAATTTATGACGCGTGATACATGACAAAAGATTATTTCATCATAGATATCATTTCGTGATAATTTTTAAGCAATCTATGACGATTAGAGTACGTCATAGATTGACTCTTTTCTTGTAGTGTTATGAGTTATAGTGCTTTACAAGATCAAAACCTAAGTTATTGTATATGTTGTACTAATAAATAAAATTATTTGATTTTAATGAGAATATTGACTTTATATCTTAGTCTCAATTTGTTGTGTATGAGATTCACATCAGTTTGGCATGATTAATTGATATCAAGATATCATTATTTGATTGTGACGATTAAATTCTGTACAATTAGATTTGTCACTAAGATTTGGGCTTTGGTTGGATCTAGGCTCATTTGTGACGATTTAATTCGTCACTAGATTTGGGTCTTGTTGGGCCTAGATTCATTTGTGACGGTCTATAACTGTCATAGATTCTACAATCAGTGACGAAAACTATAAAAACGTCGCCGGCTACAATCTATGACGCGGAATACATGAAGATTCACATTTTCGTCATAATTTGGATGTTGTGATTGTTTTATTACATTCCATGATGAATTTAGTTCGTCATGATTTTTTGTAGTGTAAATATTATCTTGTTAACTCGGAATATCCTAATAGAAAAGGTTTTCTAGCCCCTTACAAAAGCCAAAAGTATCATATACCAGAATTTCAAGGGGGGTATAGGCCAAGTGGCCGCAAAGAAGTGTTTAACCATGCCCATTCCTCTCTTCGCAATGTGACAGAACGTTCTTTTGGTGTGCTAAAAATGAAATGGTGAATTCTATTGCATATTCGAAGTTATCCAGTTGAGAAGAAAAAAATATCATCATTGCATGTATGGCACTTCATAACTTCATTCGTGATAGCGCCTTGGGTGATGAGCTATTTCATATGTGTGATGCTGATGAGGAGTACGTCCCATCGGTTGAGGTGTCGAAAAGAGAAGAAAACAATAATACAGCATCAGATTGGGACGGTTGAGGTGTCAAAAGGAGGAGAAAACAATAATACAGCATCAGATGATAGCGATATGTGTGCATTTTTCGTGATTTCATTGCTAACTCGCTGATGGCAGACAGAAATTAGATGGGGAGATGGTAACTCACTAGTTATTTTGCAGTGGTATGTAGGTATTTTGTGGTATGGATGTATATATTTTATAGTGGTACGTAGTTATTTTATGTAGGCATGTCAGTATTTTGTGGAGCTATGTAATTATTTTAAAAAGTATATAATTATTTTGTATTAGTCACAAAACTATGATATGACAAAACCTTAGTGACAAAAAATATTTACTTATAAACTTTATATTCTACTATTCTATGCAATTTATGATAAACCAAAATTTTATTATCCAAAGGTCATTTCAGACTTTCTACCATTCCAGCCCACCAGCTAGGTCCTTAGAAGCAGAAACCTCAAACAGCTTAGCTTTTCAGACTAGCATATCTCAAACAAACAACTTTTCAGATCAGATAGTCAAATTTTTAGAAGATCAGCTTTTGAAAAAGCTCCAGCTACCCCAAACCGGCACTAAAGCCAACACCGCTGGACCTGTTTGTGCCGCACTCACATTCACAGACTCTTTTTTTAACTGCAAATCATCAAAAAATAGATGCAAACGCAAAGTATACAGAGATAGCTGACCCAGCCAAACAACACAGAAGCTCTGAAGATACCCGTTCCGAAGACTGGGATTGAGCCATCGCTGAAAAACATTGACCAGATACGCACTCCGAGCTCCTCCGACCTTGGACCGCAGCTCGAGGTCGACTATCGCCACGGAAAGCTCTAGCTCGATCCACTCTCCCTGCAACTACAAGATTCGAAGTCTTTTCTGCAACTTTGCAACAAAAAGCCCTCGGCACCACCACCTCTCTGAGATGGCAAGCCGCCGGTCACTGGCTCCTAATCAGGGGCATCACACAAGAAGCTCCATCTCCGTATGGTCGTTGTCGGTGTTGGAGCAAAACACCGTCGAGGCGAAGAAGACTACGGAAGGACTTTATTTCGATGCGCTGTTGTCACTACCGCTTCGGACACCAAACAGTAAAGAGCTTAAAACTAACAGATCTAGAACCTACCCCTTTCACCAACAGTAAAATCATGATATTCAACAGCTCACAGCAGCCCGGAGGCCGTCAGAGACAAAGAAGACTACGGCAACCGCCGATGAAAGAGACGACCCTCGAAATCGCCGCTCTCAACTGTAGCTGCCTTTTGGGAGAAAGCTTGGCGGAAAGTGTCTCCTTTCCCCACAGACCCACTTGGCCCGCCCAGACGACGCTCGCCCGTTCGTCGCTCCACCAATCCAGATTCCAGAAGGTGGGCCCGCTCCGTTTGAAATCGAGACGCCGACGTCCGGATCCCACCACCCTTCCACTTTTTCTCATATCGTCTCTCTCATCTTTCCCGATCAATCGCATCACCATTGCCCGGGCCCCAAGGGAAGCATTCCGCTCTTATCGGGAGGTGCGAGACGCCTCGCGAATCCGTCTCCATCCGTCGTCCCTTCCCGAACCACCGGGCCTCCTCACGCGGCTGCGGCGTCGGCATCTGCTTGGCGCGAGGGCGCTCCGTCCCCGTCCCCGGTCACTGGTACGCCACCACCCCGCGCTGCCTGCGATCCCCGTGTCCCCATCTCTTTTCCGTTGAGTTAAGTTGTCGATCCATGGCTGTTGTGTCTAGTCGAGATTAGTTAGAATATAGAAATCTCCGCCAGAATCTGCGCATAAAACACGTTCTCTGGTGCAGCAGTTTCGATTCCTACCTGTGTGATGTGACACTGCTGCTCACTGACACCTGATCCGTGTCCATTTTACAGGCTTGGGCCACGAATTGCGTGCGAGGCAGCGGATGGACAGGTAGATTCGCGAAATTGGAGCGACGGAATTCCGCTTTGGGCTCCTTGGAATTGAACTTTGGTGAAGGAAGCTTGGCCTGATCAAATGGGGCTGTTCCGTGCGGCGTCGGGCCTGGCGCGAACGGCGCTGCGGCGGAACCTGTCGCGGGCGCCGGCGAGCCCCTTCGCCGGCTTGCCGGCGCGGCACTTCCACTCCACGCGGCCCAAGCGGTTCGCGGCGCCGGTCCCCCGCGCAGTGCCGCTCTCACGCCTCACCGACAGCTTCCTCGATGGGACCAGCAGCGTGTACCTCGAGGAGCTGCAGCGCGCGTGGGAGGCTGACCCCAGCTCCGTCGACGAGTCATGGGACAACTTCTTCCGCAACTTCGTCGGCCAGGCCTCCACCTCACCTGGAATCTCCGGGCAGACCATTCAGGAGAGCATGAAGCTGCTGCTGCTCGTCAGGGCGTACCAGGTCAATGGCCACATGAAGGCCAAGCTCGACCCGCTCGGGTTGGAGGAGCGTCCTGTCCCTGACGAGCTGGACCCGTCCTTCTACGGCTTTTCTGAGGCTGATCTGGACCGGGAGTTCTTCCTTGGGGTGTGGAAGATGGCTGGGTTCTTGTCAGAAAATCGGCCTGTACAGACGCTACGGTCTGTGCTGGAGCGGCTCGAGCAGGCCTACTGCGGCACCATTGGGTATGAGTACATGCACATTGCTGACCGGGAGAAGTGCAACTGGCTACGGGACAGGATTGAGACGGTGAACCAGAGGGAGTACACCTATGATCGTCGCCAGGTCATGCTTGATAGGCTTATCTGGAGCACGCAGTTTGAGAATTTCTTGGCTACAAAGTGGACGACTGCAAAACGGTTTGGTCTTGAAGGTGCCGAGACGCTAATTCCTGGGATGAAGGAGATGTTTGACAGGGCAGCTGATCTTGGTGTAGAGAGTATTGTCATTGGGATGCCACACAGAGGCAGGCTGAATGTCTTGGGCAACGTCGTGCGCAAGCCCTTGCGCCAGATCTTCAGTGAGTTTAGTGGTGGCACCAAGCCTGTTGATGAAGGGGAGGGTTTGTATACAGGGACTGGCGATGTCAAATACCATCTGGGAACTTCATATGATAGACCTACCAGGGGTGGGAAACATATCCATCTGTCATTGGTTGCAAATCCAAGTCATTTAGAAGCAGTCGATCCGGTTGTTGCTGGGAAGACAAGGGCGAAGCAGTACTACTCTAATGACCGTGACAGGACTAAGAATTTGGGTGTGTTGCTGCATGGCGATGGAAGCTTCTCAGGGCAGGGAGTGGTGTATGAGACCCTGCATCTGAGCGCCCTTCCAAACTACACCACTGGTGGGACCATTCATATTGTGGTCAATAATCAGGTTGCATTCACTACTGACCCAAGGGCGGGGAGGTCGTCACAGTATTGCACAGATGTCGCCAAAGCACTGGATGCCCCGATTTTCCACGTTAACGGTGATGATTTGGAGGCAGTGGTTCATGTTTGTGAGCTCGCTGCAGAGTGGCGGCAAACATTTCACTCTGATGTTGTAGTCGATATTGTATGCTACAGACGATTTGGACATAACGAGATTGACGAGCCCTCCTTCACCCAGCCTAAGATGTACAAGGTATAGGTTCTTTCATACAATGTCAATATCTGGCATTGTTTTCAAGTTGTCCGACTAATCGCGATTAATCACGATTAGTCGGCCTGGTCGGTACGATGACCTCGACTAGGGGCTTCGACTCGATTAGCTTGACTAGAAACCTGGTCGTCCGACTAATTGACGACTAATCACGATTAGTCGCCCGGCTAGGGGTTGGACGACCAGGAATTATGTATAATATGTCTAGTATATGTCTTGGAATATAATCTATTATGTATAGTATGTCTAGTATATGCCTTGGAATATAGTATATTATGTATAGAATACTATATTATGTATAATGTACTATATTATGTATAGTATATGTCATGGAATATAGTGGACGACTATATGGACAACCAAGACCGATCAGACTCGACTAGTCGCCCTGGTTGACAACTAATCCTCTGGTCAGTCCCATGGCGACTAGAGTCGACTAGACGACTTGAAAACATTGATATCTGGCATAATTTGAAGTATCTTTGTTTATGCATCTTTACTTCTGTCCTTATTCTTGCTACGAAATATGAATAATCATACGTTCAGAACCCAACTATTATATGATAAACGAAAAAACAACATCATTGCTGAGTTTTCAGAATCAGAATAATTATGATTCATCAATTAACTTTTATTCTGGGTAATATATTGGTATCATACATCAGTTTAGCAATTAACATAGTTTCTGAATAATCTAGTGATATTTTACGTATGCTTATTAACATTTGAAACTTCTTTTCTATTTGCTTCAGGTAATTAGGAACCATCCAAGTGCGCTTGAGATTTATCAAAGAAAGCTGTTAGAATCTGGGAAGATCTCCAAGGAAGATATTGATAAGTTAAACAAGAAGGTGAACACTATACTGAATGAGGAGTTCCAGAACAGCAAAGACTATGTCCCCAACAAGAGGGACTGGCTTTCAGCTTACTGGGCTGGGTTCAAGTCACCCGAGCAAATTTCACGTATCCGAAACACTGGGTAAATAGTTCTTCCCTTATCGGTTTGTCTTTTCCGTGCTTCCAGTCCACATTTTGAGTAAGGTTTATCACAAAAAAAAAACATTTTGAGTAATTTGGTCTTATGCTACGGCGATTGCATCCATGCAGTGTCAAGCCAGAGATTCTTAAACGTGTTGGAGAAGCCATGACTACTCTACCAGAAAATTTCAAGCCTCACCGGGCTGTTAAGAAAATTTTTGATCAACGGCGTCAAATGATTGAGACTGGGGAAGGCATCGATTGGGCAGTGGGTGAAGCACTTGCTTTTGCTACTCTTATAGTTGAAGGGAACCATGTCAGGTTAAGTGGTCAGGATGTTGAGCGGGGTACATTCAGCCACCGTCATTCTGTCATCCATGACCAGGAAACTGGAGAGCAGTATTGCCCGCTTGATCATCTTGTCATGAATCAAGATGGGGAGCTGTTTACTGTAAGCAACAGGTATGAAATCATGTATACCAACTTGTTGCAGTTAGGCACGTGCATGGATCATTCTTGTTCATCATTAAATTAAAAAAGCATTACCACAGCTAGTTCTCTCAGTTGCACTATTGGACTTTGGTTTCCACATAGTATGTGAGAATTCTGAGAGTAAGAATTGCATATCCCTATGTAAAACAACTTATTAAGATTCTATCTGTGGTCATAGATTGACAGCTGGCATGTGGTTTGAGACTTTGACCAATTATTCATTCTAATATTGTAATTAGGAATTGATCTGAACATACATTCTTGCGCTCTTGGAAAAGAAAAACTTTGGTATTATTGGTCCTGGAATTTTGCTGCCTTCTTCTTTACGGAATGCAGTAGGGAAAGACCCTACTGTGGAGGCCTGTTTGTTTCGAATTTTCAATGCCTGGGTATTATGGCATCATTAACTTGATTTGAACATTTTAGACAGTGCTACAGGGTCAGTACTAGAAGATCCTGACAACAGACAAGCTGCATCAAAGGCCTCTTTTTCTTTTTGCATTTTAGCACAAGATTGAGATGAGGAATAGTTTTTTAAAGAAGCATCATGAGTATTGAGATTGAATATCATTCAGTTTAAACATTACAAAGATAGGAATAAGTGATAAATATTTTAATAGTATAGAAAAAGGTTAGAGTGTTAGACAGATGCTTTGAACGTCTCGTACATCTTGAACCATGCAAAATAATCCATAAAATCGAATAAATGAACTCATTGTTTTGTACCAGTATAACTGCCCAAACTATTTTAATTTCAGATAAAACCCAGTTTTCTGGATCTTCTTTATGCAATCATAAACTTGATGCTGAAACTGTTATCAACTGGTTTAACCTCCAGTTAGCTTGTTTCGGAATTATATCCAGCTTTTGGGAATCGTCACTTCGTGCCTGACTATTCCCACTTTTAATGGTTGATCTGGTGGCTTTATTTTGACCTGATGTATTTTATGCAATGTTTTTTTGCAGTTCCCTGTCAGAATTTGCGGTTTTGGGCTTTGAGTTGGGTTACTCCATGGAGAATCCGAATTCGCTGGTCCTTTGGGAAGCTCAGTTTGGTGATTTTGCAAATGGAGCTCAAGTGATATTTGATCAGTTCCTGAGTAGTGGGGAGGCAAAATGGCTCCGCCAGACTGGTCTTGTTGTTTGCCTTCCTCATGGATATGATGGTCAGGGGCCGGAACATTCTAGTGCAAGACTGGAGCGCTTCCTTCAGGTATTATTTTCCATGCTCAAGTTTCAACTGTGAAGATGCAGCCATACTATCTCTTGAATTTGAAAGTAGTATCCGTCTTCATGAAAGGAACAAACACAAGCACTTCCATTGAATCATCTCTTAGAAATGTTGAAGTTGCAGACACAATGCTTGAGCTGCCATAACTTTACTTCGTTTTCCCTGAAAATTAATCTTGCGCACCTTAACAAACATGGCATCTATCAAGTCTTTACTAGAGCTGTGCCATATCCCCTTTTGTGTTTTAGTGGATTTGTGGTCATTTCCATATATTGTTCTGATTATCAGTTCCACTTTACATCATGTAAAACTATAGATATCACAGAGAGGGATTTTAACATAGCTCATTGTGCATATTAGAAAATAATTGCATCGAAGTGCACAAGCTGAAAATATAACTGCAAATCAAATTATGTTTATATAAAATATCAACAACTGTATTGCAGATGAGTGATGACAACCCTTACGTCATACCTGAGATGGACCCAACACTGAGGAAGCAAATCCAGCAGTGCAATTGGCAGGTCGTGAATGTAACAACTCCGGCAAACTACTTCCATGTTCTGCGCCGCCAGGTAAAAATTTTAGCAGCTTTTGCCTAAAACCTGGAAAGCTATTTTAAGTTGCATTAAAATTGTTTCCCTCTGTTTCTAGATACACCGGGACTTCAGAAAGCCTCTGATTGTGATGTCCCCAAAGAACCTTCTTCGCCACAAGGAGTGCAAATCTAACCTATCTGAATTTGATGATCTTGCGGGCCACCCTGGATTTGACAAGCAAGGGACACGGTTCAAGCGGCTGATAAAAGACCAGAACAATCACAATGACCTTGAGGAGGGAATCAACCGTCTAATTCTTTGTTCTGGAAAGGTTGGTTATGTTACTTGAGGAAGCTGTTTTTCAAGAAAAGTTACATTCCTACTCAGCATGCCATGACATTGTTTGACTTCTCTTTTTACTATGATTTCAGGTGTACTATGAACTGGATGAACAAAGAAAGAAAACAGAGCGCACAGATGTTGCCATATGTAGAGTTGAGCAGCTCTGCCCGTTCCCTTACGACCTCATCCAGCGCGAGTTGAAGAGATATCCCAGTATGTTGATACATCAAATCTGTGCTCAGTTATTTCAATCAAATCATTTTCCCGCACCCAATATAATGGAAATGTTTGCATGCCATTGCACTTGAAAAACTAAATTTGACAGTGAGAGATCTGGGAAATGGGGCATTTTAGCACTATAGCTGCACTGTAGCAAGAGATATGATCTCTATTTGGTACAGCTGGGAACTTGTTAAAAAAGCAGCTTATTTCATCAGCTAGTAAAAAGCTGCTGAAAAATAAGCTGCTTTTTAGTTCATTCTGAGAAGCTGTTAAGCTAATAAGCTGTGAAATAAGTTTGCTGTTTGACACAGTTTTTGCTTATTTCTGTGAATAGTCTGGAAATAAACTGTGCCGAACAGAGCTACGATGTTGGGAACTACCATTCTATTTTTAATAGGAGGGGTTTGCATGGGGTACATATATAAAGTATACAAGTGGGCTGTAGAACACACAACCAGCAAGGGAACTTGAACTTTACTACTGCCAAGCAAAATTGCAGCTGAAGTAATATCCGCCTACTTCTACATCCTTCTCCATCATTCTAAAAGTGACATGACAAAATTATACAAAGATTATCTCACACATGTATTTGCAGCCCGATGCTTCCTCCTTTGCGGCCCATACTGGAACTATACTGTAGCTCCGCTGCTGTACTTCGGGTATCATGGGAACACACAATTCAATAAGAGGTGTCACACAAAAGAGGGACATAGAAACAAAATATCTTTGATGCATGATTGCGTGCTAAATCTGGACTGGCTAGTCAATCGATAATTTACACTGTACATAGATGTACTTTTCCAGTTAGACGGTTAATTTTCATCGATCTAATAATCGTTCTGGTGACTTCTTATAAACTGCTAAGAATCTAATAGACCGTTATCTTGTTTCTGTTCTACAGATGCCGAGATCGTGTGGTGCCAAGAAGAGCCGATGAACATGGGGGCGTACAGCTACATCAACCCTCGCCTGCTGACCGCGATGAGAGCGCTCGGCCGGGGCAGCATCGAGGACATCAAGTATGTCGGAAGGGCCCCGTCCGCAGCGACCGCGACGGGCTTCTACTCCGTCCACGTGCAGGAGCAAACTGAGCTCGTGCAGAAGGCGCTGCAGCGTGACCCCATCGCCTACCCGTTCTGAAACCTGTAGATTCTTTTCCGTAGCCCTGGAGCGGCAAAATCTTTGATCCCGCTAGCACCATATAGAGCAGGTCTGGATTTATACCTCTGCGGCCATTTTGGTGAAATAAGTTCGGATGCAAGGTACCGCATAAAAGAAACCGTTATAAACTCCTGTCTGATAGCACCTTTTCCCAATGTTTGTTTACATCCTGCTGCCCTTGTGTATTTCTGAGGGCCAAACAAGGTGCATGCTGTATACATTTTACTTCCTCTGACGCGTTGCAACTTTAGTTTTTGTCTAGATAACGTCGTATAGTCAATCTTGTGAAACAGGAATATGTTTCTTTAAAAAAAATTATGATTTGGGAGTTACATCAAACACTGTTTGGTAGGGATTATGATTATTCAAAAAATTGCTTATATACATTGGATTATTCATGAAAATCACTTATATAAGATTATCTACATAATCTTTTTTTTATGTCAAAATTGTTTGGTAAAATAACTTATCCAATATTGATTATAGGTTGTGAGAAGGAATAAGTGGTAAAAACTACCATTTGTAGCTTATGGGTGTTAGTATAAAATATAAAAATGATTATAGATAATTGTGAATATAATCACTTATAGGTTTTAAGTGTTTTAAGTGTTTGGTAGAGATTATAGCATAAGTTACTATAATCACTTGCGAAAGCAACACCACAATCTCAACCAAACGGGCTTTAGTTTTGTGATGGTTTCGATAATTTGACAGTACAAGTTTATTTGTCACAGCTGAAACTTATTGATAAAAAAGCTTATTTGAACATGAATAGATGTTAAAAAATAAGTGGCTTTTTACTTTTTGTCTCACAATAAGTGTCTTTCACATCAACATTTAATCATTCATCTTATTTAAAAATTTATGAATTTTTTTATTTTATTTTAAAATATGTTATTATTAGAAACATTTTAATCACGACATATTTATTTTTATATTTTATTATATTTTTTGAATAAGATGAACAGTTAGATGTTGAAAAAAGACACTTATTTTAAGACGGAGAGAGTATGTTTGAAAAGATGCTAAACTAATAATTTGTGAAATAAATTTCCAATTTTTCATAGTTTCTACTTATTAATATAAATAAATTGAAAATAAACTATATCAAACATGACATATGTGGATAACACAAATAACTGGTCTGGTGGATGATACAATGTCAAATTGTCAAATCTCAAAGAAAATCTCAAATATGCAAATGCCTCTTTATTTTCCCTCATTCACAAAGAGAGGGGCAGTGAGGCACATATAAAAATTACTCGTTTCATTTCAAATAATTATCATTCTAATTCTGAACACAAACCGTAAAACATAAAAAAGAAGAAGAATAGAGATGGAAGTGTATTATTATGAGTAATTTTGAGCATAAAATAACATTTTAATTACAAAGGAAGGGATTATGTGCATTCGGGACAGGGTTCAAAAACCGGTAAAAATTATTTGATTTATGTGATTTTTAGTGAAACTGATCTGGCCAATTTCAACAACTGATTTTCTTTAAAAAAAAAAACCTTCATGACCTAACCGCTGGTTTTCAGCATTGTTTAACGATTTTTTTAAATCTGTACGGGACACCCGGTGAATGCCATCGGGCACATGCTGACGTTGTCCGGCCAGCAGGTGTCGATCGTGGAGGAGGCACACATATGCTGATTGCAAGACAACGACCCGGCGCAGCGACCACGTGGTCGAGCATGGATGCCCGCGTATCTGATGCACTAGCGCCCTTTTGACCTGAACGCGCACATAGTCCTCCTCGCCTTTGGTTGTCGTATGGACGGCTGAGATAGCGATTGCACTCCCGATCTCGCGCAGTCGCTCAGCGCTCAGCGCTCAGCAGGGCCGACACGCCTCCGCGAATCCATCGACCATCTCCGCCCATTTCTTCCCGAACACCGGGCCTCACGCGGCGGCGGCGACTGCTTGGTGCCAGGGCGCTACGTTCCCAGTTCCCACCCCGGGTTCATTGGTCAGCCACGCTGGGCTGCCGGCGACTCCGTGTCTCCATCTCTTTTCCGGTGATTCATCCGCTTGGCCTGTGGCGGAGCGTTCCGCCACCGCTAGGGTTCCAGCGGCTATGATACTGGCCTTTGCTGCGCGCTGAGACCTGATCCATCTTCATTTGCAGGGTTGAGGTTTCGACTGCGCGCGCTGCAGCGTTTAGATTCGCGGAACAAGGGTGACCGGAATTCTGCAGAAGATCCCTCGGAGTTGGATTTCGGTGAAGGAAGCCTGATCTGAAACAAATGGGGCTGT
>BCLG01001548.1:51382-96466 GCA_001602295.1 Zoysia matrella | reverse complement strand
GCAACGTCGCGCACAACGTCACGCTCCGCGCCGGCCTGGAGGGGCTCCCCCGGGTGAAGGGGATGGCGCTGCTGCACCCGTACTTCCTGTCGGGGAGGAAACGGGCGGGCGAGGTGAAGGTCCCGTGGCTTCACGCCAAGCTGGAGGAGATGTGGACGCTCGCGTGCGCCGGACGGACCGCAGGCCTCGACGACCCGCGCGCGAACCCGGTGGCCGACGACGCGCCGAGCCTGCGGCGGCTCGGATGCGACCGCGCCCTGGTCTGCGTGTGCGACGACGAGCTGGAGGTACGTGGCAGGGAGTACTACGAGGGGCTGCTGGCTAGCGGGTGGTCGCAGGGCGACGCCGAGCTGCTGGACTCCGCGGGTGAGATACATGAGTTTCACCTCAACCGTCCCGAGAGCGCCAAGGCGCTCGTCCTCATGGAAAAGCTCGTCGCGCTCATCCACGGACAGCCGTAGAGCACCTGTGCCACCGGCGGTGGTTGTCCAAGACCAGTCGCGTTACTCGAGGCGTCTGTGTGGTGTTGCACGGCCATGGCAACGCTGCAACAAAGGGGTCTCTGTTGTTGCTGGTGGTGGCGACGGCGGCGGCGTTTTCTTTGGGAATTGTTGTACTAGTATCCTGCTTATACTTATTCTCAAAATAAATAGAAGCACAATGAATTCTGTATTTGCTGAAAACGATCAGAAATAGAATTTCGCATGATGATCATTGATTTTTCTTGTTTGGTTTGATTGTTTTCTGAATTTACGATATATCCATATGTCATTTCTAAATTTGAAAAGAGTCCCCTAAAAATAACACTGTAGTGATATATTTCTAAATTTAAAAAATTATAATGTTATGGATTGTTCTGTTCATGAGACTGTAGCTGTGTTGTGCATTTTTTACTATAGTTGACAATGGAAATTGCGCTTGCAGCTGCTGCGGAAAAAATCTGAAACGAATGGAGCCTATATATCTAAGTGACCCAATAAATTATTTTTAGCTTCAAGATATGATAGAGGAAAAAATACACCAAACAATGTCAGAAATTCAGCAAATTGGCAACTTGCAGAATTGTTAGCCAAGTCAATGTCTTGATCCTAGGCTCACCAAACTCCGACGGCAACTTTTAGCAACCGAACTCCTCCCCATTGCTTCACGACGACTTCTCCCTGTTCCCAGCGCCAACCACCGCCTGCCTACCCCGCCAGATCTCCGCCGCGCGATGGCCACCGCCGCACCCGCCGCGCCTCCTGCCGCCTCGGCCGACGACGAGATCGTGTACGAGTCCCTGCCCTGCATCCGCGTCTACAAGAACCGCGTGGAGCGCTACTTCGGCTCGGAATTCGTCGCCGCGTCCACCGACGCGGCCACCGGCGTTGCGTCCCGCGACGTCACCATCTCCGCCAACGTCTCCGCGCGTCTCTACCTCCCGCGCCTTGACGCGCCCGGCGAGAAGAAGCTCCCCGTCCTCGTGTACTACCACGGCGGCGGCTTCTGCCTCGGCTCCGCCTTCAACCCCACCTTCCACGCCTACTTCAACAGCTTCGCCGCGCTCGCGAACGTCCTCGTCGTCTCCGTCGAGTACCGCCTCGCGCCCGAGCACCCGGTCCCCGCCGCATACGCGGACTCGTGGGAGGCGCTGACCTGGGTCGTCTCCCACCGCGGCGGCGCCGGGGCCGGGGCCGCCGAGGATCCCTGGCTCGCCGGCCACGGCGACTTCTCCCGTCTCTTCCTCGGCGGCGAGAGCGCGGGCTCCAACATCGCGCACCACATGGCGATGCGCGCGGGCGCGGAGGGACTGGGCGCCGAGATCCGGGGGCTCGTTATGATCCACCCCTACTTCCTGGGGACCGACAAGGTGCCCTCCGACGAGCTGGACCCGGCGGCGCGCGAGAGCCTGGGCAGCCTGTGGCGCGTCATGTGCCCCGCCACCACGGGCGAGGACGACCCGCTCATCAATCCGCTCGTGGACGGCGCGCCGGCGCTGGAGGGCCTGGCGTCCGGCCGCGTGCTCGTGTGCATCGGCGGGGGCGACGTGCTCCGCGACCGCGGCCGCGCGTACTACGACCGGCTCAAGGCCAGCGGCTGGCGCGGCGAGGCGGAGATTTGGGAGGCGCCCGACAAGGGCCACACTTTCCACCTCCTCGAGCCGTGCTGCGAAGACGCCGTCGCGCAGGACAAGGTCATCAGCGACTTCCTCAACCGTTGACTCGCCTCGCCAGCGGTGGCCACGTCGGAGTTGGATCAAGTTTTTAGCTTCATCAGTGTATACTATCAAACCGGAATAACTGCTGCTTCAGAGCTTCTTCGGTGATGAATGCTGCTGTTCTACCCTACGATTACCAGTACATTTCAGATTCATATTGTTTTTTTGCCAGTGGGTCTATGGATGAGTGTTATTGTTTACTACTAGGTGTTTATGATGTACTATTACATTGAAATTTGGATGATGATACAGTCACAGTGTCACACAGATGAAATTAAACTTGTCGAGCACAGAATTTGTTTAAAAACTGATTTGATCCATTGCACTTGCAAAATTCTCATCTGTACCGTTTGTCTCAGATGCATTTGCTTTGCAATTTAGATACAGGAGAGCTTGGGTTTCAATCTTCCATTATCAGTGCACACCTGCAGACAAATAAAAGGAGAAGAAAAGAATTGCCGATATCATCTGTTCATACATTTGTCGATAAGGCCCCATATGGTTGTTACAATTTCATGCTGCAGGTTCACATGCGAAGATGCTCTGCTCTTCTTGCTTGTTGCCTCCCATGTTCGCATTATTGAGATATGAAGATCGAAAGTCAATGGTTCAGTATAATGCTATCTTATTTTCAAGTTTCAGAGATGCCACAAAATCTTTATATACCATATAGGAAACAAATGTATTTTAAATAGTTGTAACCCCCCTTTTCCTCTTTCTTCTAATTGTGGGGGAGCATTCCAGTTTTCTTTATGGACCTCAATTTGTTTATCTGCAAAAATGCCCTTTGCTAATCCCTTTTGCCTCCCATATTAGGCTGTGATGAGAGGATGTTATAGAGAAGGGCGAAAGTCAAGGCTTCAGCACACTATTTTATCTCAACTTTTCAGTTTCCAGAATTCAGAGGTGCAAGAGAAGCCTTGAGGTAGTCAGGTAGATAATGTAAGTCATATTTTTCTCTTTCTTCTTTACGTGGGATGCTTACCAATATTTTTAGACGGGCTTCATTTTTGTTGAGGATTGGTCTTGAGTTCAACCCAAATGCAATCTGGTCTTTCTTCGCCAATCTAAACTCTGTGGTTTAGATCATGAAGTGATGAAAAACTAGTGCCACTACGAGGCCCTCTGCTCACAGAAGCCGCATGGGGCAATTAGCTGACTGAAACAACACAGCCAACTTCTGCCAAGTTTGATGGGTCCGCAGCCTTGGTAATTACAATTAGCCAAATCATATTCAGTGCTAATGAAGAAATAGCCTTTGGGCTGACATATGCAGAAGCATCTAAAAAACAGAGGCCATGATAAGTGGTGGCTCTTTGAAATAATCTTAATCTTAGTAAGTTAAGGGTGGATACTAAGCTAAAGTGACTGTTTCTTAGGCTAAATAAAGGCTGGAATACATCATTTCAGCTTAGAAAACTAGCATATACGGCGGTTGCTACTGACCACTCATCAGTTAATCAATCATTCTCCAAAGGTTCCAGACAAGGTGAATTTCATAAGACTGCTGGCTGCAGCAAAGAGTGTCCAGATTTGGACGGACTTTCTTCTTGGAGATAAACACCTGAAAAAACAAAGCTGACTTCATGTTATTGAAAGGGCGGGAAAAAGTCTCATTTGAAAAGCTATACATGCAACAGGGTTGCTATACACCTCTCATTACTTAATTAACATATATTTTAAACCAAGAATAATTTCATATGACTATACAAAAGGAGTACCTCAATTAGACAAACCAAGATGACTCAGCTCTGTTTCAAAAGGGGGGAAAAAAGGGGTTCCAATGCTAGTATCACATTCTTCAGTGGGACCAACCATGAATGTCCATGTTAGACTTTTCTTGCGGCGATAAAGAGCATCTATAATCATGGAAGTGGGCTGTTAATTATAAAAATGGCCTGATAATTATGAATCTCGTCATCACAAACGGCAGACCCATTGAAGTAGTGAAGAAAATAAGCTTAAAAAATTAGTAAACCATTCTTTTGTATTCTGTATATAGTGTTTGTGCTGACATATGCAGAAACATCTCAAGAATCATGGAGATGGTGCTCCTTGACGTGATCACATGGAATCTTCTGCTAAAAGTCTCAGTTTTTTTTTTCAGACTAAGCAACGAAACACTTGCTTTCTGCTACTATATGTATTCAAGCTAGGGAGCTATCTCAATGAAACACCTACGTTGAACTCTCTCTATTGGCCTCTCAACATCAGTACATCAACAACTTTCCAAAGATACTGAACTAATTAATATGAATTTCATAATGAGTGTCTTGATTTGGACATACTTTTTCCTTGGAAGGACCAAAATAGACAAACTAAAGTTGATTCCAATTCCATGTATTTATATGATAGTCTCATTTTAAAAGTTTACCAGAATTGATTACACTGTCTCTCATTTTTTATAACCAGAAATTGATTTTAAACGAAGTTCTATGTCATAAAGATTTCCAAGAACAGTGTCGGGTTTAAACAAACTTAATGTTGACTCCAATGTTACGTTTAACATTTCTCAGGGAGACGAATCATGAACATCTTGTGATGAGAACATGACATATATTCATCTATCACCAAAGAAATTTGCAAACAAATGGCCTCTCCTCATAACAGATCATAAGTGTACTTGCTGATTTTAAAAATAACGCTGTCCTTTCCGTAAATATATAGGTGCATTTTAACATTTAGGAGACAAAGACTACTGGCCGAGGAATCTTAGTGCTTTTGTTGGATGGCACTAGAAAAACACATAGCAATCAAGTAGGAGCTTGCAGGAGGTCCTGCCCATTGATGGGCCATGGTTCATGAACATCGATCCTCAGTGACACGGATTTTCCAGTTGGATTTGAGCAATGATTAAGATGATCTCCTGAGACATACATGGCTAATTAAGCATAATACAATGATCCTGCAGTGGTCTAATCACCCAATCAATGGGATTCCATGAGAGGACCGTATGATGCTTTTCCATTTTTGTAACAAAAGGCAACAAACCAGCGTCATCCAAACGGTATAACAATTTAAATGAGTATTTTCTGTCAAATCAGTAATTGTACGGCCTATGTGCCATTAAATATTTTTCTGAAAAGGTAATACCATAGAGCTAGAAACACCATTAGAGGAAGCAACATGTTCTATACTAGTATACTACAAGCGCACAAGCTCTTGGTGAAACATGGCGTTACATATGTTCATATATAGCCCAAAGCATAAACATGTACGGAGTAAGTTTTCTCATTTAATTTCATTAATACATCCCTGAATTTTTTCCATGATGACAAATCATCCACATTTCGGACGTTCTTTGCTGCAAAATCAGCCACCTCATGGCAAAGAGGATTCACCACCTCCCTGAATCTAATTTGACACTAATTAATTTCTGGTTTGTACCAAGATAAACACAAAAAAACTTGTCAACAAACTAAGAGATGCCATCATGTACTGCGGAATACTGTGTGTCAAATTCTAACAATTTCAGTAAATGTAATAGATGAACATATGTATACATTCTAAAAAAGGATAAAACAAAAATGTGCGCGAGCAATTTCATTCTGGATTTTACTTTCGTTCTGCACCCACAGATTAACTACAATTACCGTAGAGCATTTCTGATGTTGAGACATCTTGAAGACATACTCACCCTTCAGTTCTCTCTCCTGTTATATATGCGCACAGAAACCCTTCTCATATTGACACCAAGAAGCGAGAATTTTGCATATTTGAGACTTGAAACGTTACATTTTTTATGATTTTGCCGCTATATGAATGACATATAGGACCACCTGTGCCTATGATTTGTGGATTCAGTGGCAAATTTTCAAAGCATATTGTTTTTACTGGCAAAAATCCAAAAGGCTCCCAAAAATCACCTGAAGAGTACTGGCCAACGACTAGAACCTACATCAAGTCTCATTTAACGAAAACCTTATTTCATTCCTTTCTCACTCTAGCTCGGATAGCACACATACTTGCATGGCTGGCTCCAAGATTTTGTGCACGTGCATTATGATCATTATTGTCATCTCATGCCAGGCTGAGGCGAGGCAGCTTATGGAGGCGCGCGACGAGCATGGCTGCTGCCGAAAGACTAGGCAACCCTGCTGTAGTCCAAGGTGATGGAAGCTTCAATGCGAAGCAAGAAATGGCCATGGCGACGAGCCGACGAGCACCAGACAAGGTGTCCAAGGGGCGATGCCAATGCCGACCACGGCATAGACAACAAAGGGAAGACCATCAACTAGCGCTCTGTATTCTTATCGGAAGGTCCCTTCAGTGGAGATGGCTACTAGTGTTGTACTGCTTTTGTAATCTATACTACTTGCTTGTTCCATCCTGTACAATTTTGTTGCCGTTTTGTTTTTATTGCTCTGCAACCTTTTCAGTTCACTATGCAATGGGCAACTGCTTTGCTACTGCTTATTTTGTATGGTACTCAATCAGCAACTGCATAAATAGTTTTTGGGGACTGCAGTGCAGCCCTTTTTATGACACCACATAAGTCCTATATTTTTTTTTGAGAGAACAGGAGGGCAAAGCCCTACTGGTCATATATTACATATAAACTAGAGTTTACAAAAGGTAACAAAAGTAAGAAGAACAAAAATAGAGGAAAAAAGCAAGAAACATCTATAGAAGGAAAACTAAGCAGAATCCAGCCAGTCTTGTATAAGTGGGAAGTACTTCTTCTTCGTTGCAGTAAAAGTAGTTGAAACTCTTGAATAAACTTGAACTTGCATTTCCCAATGGTGGGATCTTCGTTGTTAAAATCCAATCATTTCTAGTTTTTCAAATGCTCCAAGTCATAATAATGATGATTTCCATGAAGAAAGGTACTGAAAGTTGACGCTTAATACGGTTGAAGGTCTAGAATGCATCGCTGAAGACACCCAAATTGACCCCAATGCTAGCCCAACAACCTCTTGCAAAGGCGCAGCATAAGAAAAGATGATCAATAGTTTCTTCCCTCTACAATAGACACATTTCGCAGACATACGAATCAAGTTGCATATGCCTCCTCCTCAAAACACCTCTTGTATTAACTCTATCCTGAAGGATGAGCCAGAAAAAACACTTTATGCTTTAGCTGGCAAGAAGAGTCCCAGAGCCAATTGTAAATTGGAGGCAATTGAAGATGTCCCATTAAGTGTTTATAAGCTCTCACAGAAGAATAAACTCTAGTTCTCCAAATATAACTCCAAATATCATTTTCATCTACAATATCCAAGGTATCAATGCTAGCCTGGAGATTTTGAAATTGAGAGCAAGCAATCTCTGATAATGGGAGATGAAAATGAGACAGCAAATCTTGATGAGTAACAAAGCTCTGCACTGTGATACCAGGTTGCTTAGCAAATGAAAACAACTCTGGGTGGACTAAAGATCTCAACTCATTATTCCATAAATCTTTCCAAAACAGAATAGATTTACCATCCCTAGCAGTTGCATGTGCCATTCCTTTATAAGAATCAAGGAGAGTTAAAATATCCCTCCACCAGAAGGATCTCTTCTTCCTAGAATTTGGTAAAAGGCCATTAGGATAGTATATCTCCCACAATAGTTGAACCCATGGAATATTCATCTTGGAGAAAAACTTGTGAAGGTTTTTCATCAGAAGAGCATCATTCTATGATCTAAGGTTAAGAATTTCAAGTCCTCCTTCTCTTTTTGATCGAGTGACCTTATGCCATGCAACTTGACAAGGTTTTTTAGAGGCCATATCAGAACCCCTCCAGAGACAATGCTTTCGATACTTATCACACTGCTCAATCACACCAGAATGAAGCTTGAGTGTACACATGTAAAATTTAGGTAGAGCTGAAAGGACAGAATTAACCATCTGTAACTTGCCTCCTTGAGAGAGAAAGATAGAGCAACTTACCAGTCGTTTTTCAATTCTCTGAACCAATGGGAAACAATTTGCTATGCTT
Source organism: Zoysia matrella (assembly GCA_001602295.1). NCBI lineage: Eukaryota > Viridiplantae > Streptophyta > Magnoliopsida > Poales > Poaceae > Zoysia > Zoysia matrella. Next base: position 88,345 of record BCLG01001548.1, on the reverse strand, counting down.
GGCTTATGAAGACCCAGAGGCAGACCTAAATATGTGAAGGGCATGGTCCCAATCTGACAGTTAAAAGTATTGGAGCCAACTGAGCTTCTTTAAAGAGACATTAATAGGGACCATCAGTGACTTGCTGTAATTGACTTTTAATCATGTAGAATCAGCAAAAGTATTCAGTAGTGCCTTCAAAATAAATAATTGTTTAGAGCAAGCTTCCATGATGACCAGAGTATCATCTACATATTGAACAATGGGAAAATCTGTGGCACTGGATAAAGGGATAGGCAGATGTAGCAAGCCCAAGTCCTTGGCTTTGTTAATAATAGATTGTAATAAATCAGCTGCCAAAACAAATAATAGAGGTGAAAGAGGGTCACCCTATCTAACACCTCTTCGACAATGAAAAACTTTCCCTGACACACCATTGAGAAGGACAGATGAAGTACCATAATTCAAAATGTTAGAGATCCATTGAGTCCATTTCAAACCAAAGCCCTTTGTTTGCATGACTTGCAGAATCACTTGATGCTCCAACTTATCAAAAGATTTTTCAAAATCAAGCTTGAGAATGATAATTTCTTTTTTTGAGTGATGACAAATATGCAGATATTCAAAACTCCAAGCTAGACAATCTTGAATGGTCCTAGATTTAATGAAGCCATACTGATTTTGGTGCACCAACAATAGAATTTTCTCTTGAAGTCTATCAGCAAGAATTTTTGTGATCAACTTGATACTAGAATTTAACAAGGAGATGGGTCTATAATCTGAGACTGAGCAAGGATCATCCTTTTTTGGAATAAGAGTGATGTATGACCCATTTATACTCTGAGTGCAAATATCATTGTCATAAAGGGCTTGACAGAGGCTATAGAAATCATGACAGATCACTGGCCAGCATTTCTTTAAAAAATCAGAATTAAAACCATCTGGTCCAGGAGATTTATCAGAAGAAAGATGTGCCACAATGTTATCTATCTCAATTAGGGCAAAAGGCCTTTCAAGATCTGCCAAATCAGATACAACAGGCAGCAAAGAAGCAAGGTCAAAATGCATAATAGTAAACTCTGTTTTCCCCAGCCTATCTTTAAATGACTCCCAGAGCACTTGGGCTTTAGCAGAATGACTGAACACTTGAGAACCATTGGAAGTAGTGAGAGAAGTAATAAGATTTCTTCTATATTTTATAGTAGCATGTGCATGAAAGAATTTGGTGTTTTCATCACCAAACTTAACCCATTTGACTGTACCTCTCTGCTTCCAATAGATGTTTTGTTGTTCAAAAGGGCTTGCAAATGCTGCTGGAGTGCCTCACGAAAATTCCATTCTTGCAGGGTTAAATCACGAGTTTCCTCCATTTGGTCAAGGAGAAAAATAACTGATTTAGTATTGTTAATCAAAGTCACAAGACTAGAAAGCTGGTTCTCCCATTGCTTCAGAACTCTTCTCAAGTTTTTAAATTTACTGACCACTAATTTGGCTTTATCAGTAGAAGTAGCAGGAACATTCCAACCATGCTGCATAACTTGAAAAAAGTCAGACCTTTCTAACCAATAGTTCTCAAAACGAAAGATCTTTCCTTTAGGAATGTCTATTGTTACAGAAATAAGACAAGGGTCATGATTAGAGGTTTCTTTAGAAAGTGCTTTAACTGAGGTCCCCAGATAACTTACAGACCAAGAATTAGAGATGAAGAACCAGTCCAATCTGGCTAACAGAGCTTGCTCTTGCTTATTAGTCCAAGTGTAAACCTTCCCTTGAAGGGGCAATTCAATCAACCGAAGATTACTAAGGATCTCATTAAAAAGAAACATTTCATGTACATTTCCTCCAGGTTTGTTCCTATTTTTTGGCCTTCGAATGAGATTAAAATCACCCAACACTAACCAGTCAACATCATCATCCATCTCTAAGTTATGAAGCCAATCAATAAATTCCAATTTCTTGTGTGGGAGACAAGGCCCATATACAGTAGTCAATGTCACTTTAGCACTAGAGAATAGGGAAGTGAACTCTATGGAGAGAGAGAGAACTCATTATCTGATAGACGATGCCCTATGAATCTCCTACTTTTCCATACCACTAAAATGCCTCCAGAAGCACCAATGGAAGGGATGTATTCAAAGCTATCAAACTGTGTATTACAGAACTTATGAACATAGGCAATGTCAAAATACTCACGTTTAGTCTCTTGAAGAAAGATGTCACAAGAAGTTTCAGTAACTTTATTGCGAATGGCATTCCATTTCATATCTGAGTTGATGCCTCTCACATTCCAACATAAAATATTCCATTTCAGAGATTTAGTCTGCATATGTTGTGTTGCCATAATAACAATTCGATTGATGAAAACAGAACAAAACAGCACTGCATCGGACTAATAGGTGCAGCAGAATGCGCAGGAAAATTCCATCAAAGTGTAAAGAAGGATCAATCACATATTTGTGAAACCAGACTTCTTCACAGGAAGTAGAAGAAAGCACATTCACAGAAATAAACTTCCAACAAAGCAAGCAAAAAGCTAGGAAGTAAATATTAAGGAGCTGAAGATGCCACCATAGTCTGGTGCGACTAGAATTCAAGATGTTCAGAGTTTTAACCATCATCATAACAACCAAAAGACCAGAAACTAAAAGGACACCAGTGAGAACTAGGGCATCTAAAGGAACTGAAATAGCTCCTTCAGTTCTTCTTATTCTTCTTATCCTTGTCTTTCTGGATTTCTGTATTTCTGGGACAATCAGCTATGATAACTGAAAAAACAATGTTTGAACTCAAACAAATTATTAAAGAGGTGAAGATCTAATACATTATTCTGTCAGCCTCATGCGTAGATGTAGTGGTCGGGCAAAGTGAGTTGTGGAGAAGAGGGAAAGTTGAAAGACCAAAATTGCATTCTGTTTGGTTTTGCTGGAACATTACTGAACACTACACATGGCCTTTCTTTCTGCTAGATAGTTGCATTTTGTTTTGTCTTGGTGGAACATTACTGAACACGACATGACATAAGCCCACCATATATAACGCCCTGCGTCCAAAGTTCGTTTACTGCCCAACTCCTACGTAGAGTGGACTCGCGCATTCATGCGTATTATCTTTCTTTCGGTCTCGCTTGGTGTAAAAAGGTTAACCCGAAAGTGTTATGGTTGAAACAACGGGAGTTATAAGATAACCCTCACCACACTAAACAACCCAAATGAAACTAATCCCACCTAAACTTCACTTCAACTATAAGCCATTAAAGCTCAAATCATACACTACAACTGCAACTACAACTACAGATTTTGGGTGGGGGTGTTACATTTTTGTTGCCACCCTTTTAGTTAGAAGTGGTAGTTTTAAAGTCCAGGAATGGGAACGTCAATAAACATAGAACGAGAGGGAATGTCACGGCAGTGGCAAAGAAGTTAGACTGACGTTACTCAAAATTATTCTGCATGCACGGATGTCCAAGTTAAACAAAACTTGATTCTCGTGTATAGTGTACTAGCATTACGCAAACCAAACAAGTGTGTACGTATCTTAGAAAATGTTCATGCTTTCATTTCTAGATATTTGTATATCAAACCCATAATGAAAATGTGTTCTCGAAGCTGCGCCCTTAATCTATGACAGTGGGTCCAATTAACTCCTATTGAAAAAGGTCACTGACTCCTGTGCTCTCTCCCTCCGTGTATAAATAGGGGGCATACCCTGTTCTCATAACGACCACAAGAGTAGTGCCCAGCAGACTTGAGCCGGCACTGCACCATCTAGTCCCAGTTAGCAGCATCAGCATTTAGTTTTCTCTAGTCGTCTCGTTCTCTTTTTACAGACCAACACGCCCATAAGGGAACTAATGGCCTGTTCCAAGGTTTTATGCACTTGCATTCTCATCCTTGTTGTTATGTCAAGCCAGGCTGAGGCAAGGCGACTCATTCCTGCGGCGAGCCACGGAATGGAAGGGCCGCGCAGCGACGCCGTCGACGGAGGATTCACTGCAGCGAAGATGGAAATGGCAGCCGCGACAAGCACCAGGCAAGGTGGCGAATGGACGACGACGACTTCGACGACGACGACGACGGACTCGAGGCCCACAGCGCCTGGGAACAGCCCTGGGATCGGCAACAAAGGCGAGATCGCCAACTAGCCTGTTCTGTGTTCTTACCCAACGCACGCAAGGGCCCGTTGTTCAATCAAGAAGGCTGTGCTAAGTACTGTATGTACTTGCTTAATGCCATCGATCGTTTATGTTTAGTTTTCTTGTAATTGTCGAGCTCGTTGTTTGTGCTGCCTGTATGCGTTGTTCAGTTCACTATGCGTTGTGTGCAATGTGAAGCTGTTGTGGTTGTGTAATTGTTTTGTAATCCGGTTAGCATAAAGAAGTATCGAGGGACTGCAGTGCGTGCAGCCTCTGTGTCCACCACATCTCTTCTTTGTGTTTTTGGGCACGTAGCCACCACCTCAGCAACGATAACTGAAAAAACAGTCTATAGTCTAAAAAACTATATTAAACTGAGGATCAAATGGATTCTCATGCTTGTTCAACGTTGCAGAGGCTGGAATATTGACATATATTCTCTTTTCTAAAAAAATTGTTTGTTCGGCGTGTGGTCTTCAGGCAAAGTGAGTTGTGGAGAAGAGGGAAGAAAGCTTGGAAGACCCTCCCTGCAGAACTGCTTGCATTCTCTCTTCTGTCATGCAGCGAAAGCATTACTGAATTTGACAAGGCATATAGTTCAATTTCCCACTTATTTACCACTACATTTTCAGTTTTAAGAAGTACCGGTAAAGTTAAGGAACAACATATTACAAAATTGTTGGATGGAATATAAACGGCAAAGCTGCATGCCCGTTCGCTAAGATGCTACGGCTGAAATTATTCTGCTTGCGTGGCTGTCCAAATTAAACAAACATGCTAGCGTTTCAGTACCCCCGCAAGAAAAGCATTCGTGGGGCACGTATCTAAGATAAGTTTATACGGTAGTACATTTCTGGCCATTTAAATATCGTAAGGTATTTAGTGTAAAATTCTTCTAATGTAAATAAACTAATTGCATCGTCATGAAGTTATGAGAATACTTTGTGTAGGGAGGACCATAATATAGAGGGCTCTTCCTTGATAGCCAGATTCCAATGGGCAAGGCTTGTTTAATGACTTTTTTTGTTCGTACACCTTCAGAAAAATTTGGTGATTGTAGTTTCCTTTTCATATATTTGGATGTTGATATTTTTTCTTATTTAACAAAAACAAACAAAATTTCACATATACTCATCACAGAAGTCGCAATGAACCCGGCAGGTAGTTTTTTTTTTTTAGATAATGGAAATATGTTCTGGCCTTGATCTCGAAAGAGATTACGGCCAACCCGGGCAGGTAGGTTTAAGCCAAGGAACCTTTTAAACAAAACTATTCCAAGCAAAAAAGGATGATAGAAGGCTCAGGTTCGCGGTTGTAACTGGTAACCAAGGCACTTGGGCCCTGATAAAATCGCATACTCATCAGTTGCATAAAAAATTCTAAGCTGTGGGAGAAGGTGAACTATTTCACTTAATTCTTCACCATCTTAGGCATCTGAATATCTGATGCGTGCTATTTTGTCGTCCTTTCATTTTTTTTTTCAGAGAAGCCAAGAGCACTCTGAGAAAGAAGATCATGTCTTCAGAGTACCAACCAAAAACGACGAACCGAATGCGCCGTAAAAGCCATGCGCAGGCAATGCTCGTGCGTTCTCTTGCGCCCGTCGAGTCGTGCCGGCAAGCCGCCGCCTAGAACACGCTCTATGATGCATGTACCTCGCCCCTCGGGCTCAGACGCATGGCGCGATCGACCCGATTCGCGATAAGATCTCACTGCAGTAGTGTTCAGAGGACGACGAAGCACGCGAGATCCTGGCTACCCTTGCCGCGCACTGCTCCGTCCTTTCCCGAGATCCCCATACCACAAGATCCCTATCGCACCAAGATTACTGGCAGATACTCTGCGCATTCCGCAGAATATTCCGAGATCTCTGACTCGCCGCCATGTTCGTCTCTGATGAGTGTCCTTGCCTCGCAGAGTTTCAGCGGTGAGCGAGCTCAGGCGCCGGCCGGGGAAAAAGGGCGTGCGGCCGGGTGAAAGGAACACCGCCGACCCAGGATTCTCCCTAACCGTTGGTGTGCTGCGGGTAGCTTTGACGTCCGGCATAATTGTACGCGCGAGTGAAGTGAAAGCCTCCATGATAGAGCGCATGCAGCTAGTGGTGCGTGTTGGAATAAGTGGCAAAAAGATAAGGCATGCATTAAAAATTTGAAATAAATGGAAAACTCAAAATTTCAAAAAGAGATAATGCAATAGGCATGCAGAACTGAGTCAGAACTTGTGCGTGCATGCAGGTCTATCACGCTTTGATCGGTGCGCGCAACTAACTAATAGTTGTGACCCCAGATCGAGCAACGCCACAATAAAAGGGGAGGGTGGCGGCCACCAGAGGTAACCCACGAGCTCTCTGACAGACCACCCTCCCAACAGAAACAATCCCGATCAAAAGAAGGCGTTGAATCGATCTAAAGTCCTCAACCCTTCCAAGGCCATCCTCGGGCAGTGCCGTTGGAGACTAGAAGGGAGGAGGTACCCTCCACAAGATCGACCACATCAACCAAAAGCGAACTCGACAGATCGACTACAGCAACATCAATCAAGTTCAAGCGCCATGGACAACAGTGAATATAAGACCACCTAATTTCGCATCTTATTTATGTGTTTATGTGTCTAGGCTTTAGATCTAAAGTCGCTAAGTGCTAAGTTCAAGTCCTACATTTGGTAACCAGAGCCGGACTGCCTTAGATCATGAACCAATTAAGTCTAATTGCACTGATTAGAGGTTCTAATGATGCTAATTAGTACTAATTATAGTTGATTAGTGTTAATTATTATGTCCAAGGGAACTCGGAAGGGGAAAGGGGAAATGAGTTAGGGTTTCAGGCTCCCGGGGTTTTATCTGTCACGCGACGATTCACAGCCGTCGATTCCGATTAACGGCTGAGATTGAGGCGGGGAGACGCGCTGGGCCAAATTGGCGGCCCAACCGTTGGTTTTCGGGCCACAGGCCAAGGCGGGCGTGTGCGTCGGCTTCACGGGCCAGGCCAGTTGTGGCCTGTGTCCGTGGGCTGGCCCTTTTCCAGGCGCGGCCCATTTTAGTTTTTCTTGAATTTTGTTATTTCCATTTGTTTTGTAGAATAATCTTCAATGCTATAAAATTGAGAAAAATAAAGGAAAATTAGGGAAAAATTCAGGAAAATTGATTAGAATATTCAAGATAAATGGAACCAATGGGAAATTTATTCAGAAGACTTTATATGACATTTTGGGAATTTATTGCATTTATTTATTATTTACTTACTTTTATGCATTTATTTTTCCCTTAGTAAATTATGTCATATGTACTGTTTTATGGGATTATTTTAAAACACATGCTCAATTTCTGATCAATGCTGATTTTGAGCATGTGTTGTGCCCATTGTTTAATTAGTTCAATTTTGCATAATTATTTATGTTTTATGCATGATTATGGGATTATTCTGACACATATTTAATTTCTAACCAATGTTGACTTTAAATATGTGCCGAGGCCATTGTTTTATTTTGCATTCGCCCAATGATAGTGCAAAATGTTATAAGTCATTATGTTTATTTGCTTCTTCCCAACAGTGATGCAAATTGTTTATTATTTACTAATGTCATATTTAAATTTACAGCCATGATGCCGTTCGGTGTTGCCGGTTACTTAAACGGCATTGAGCCACTGGGAGGAAACAAGTTTGAGAAGTGAAAGAGGAGCGTGATCCTGATTCTTATGGTCTTGAATAAGAATCTCTCTTTGAATAAGGATAAGCCCACTGAGCCTGTTGTCACTGGGGATAATGATCCAACCCTGGCTGAACGCAAAAAGGCATATGAGGAACAGAAGGAGAAATGGGAAAAAGCGGACCGTGTGGCGATCATGCTCATTGAGAACTCCATTAGTCCTGAAATAAGCGGTGCTCTTCCTAAGAACCCGATGAGTGCCAAAGCTTTCCTGGCTAGCATTGAAGAATACTTCCAAAGCTCATCTAAGGCAAGTGCTAGCGTGCTCATGACAAAAATGGTGCATGCTAAGTACGATGGGCGTGGGAGTGTGAGGGAGCATATCCTGATTCTGATTGACATTTCTGAAAAGCTGAAGGATTTAGAGATGTCCCTCCCTGAAGACTATCTTGTCCACTACATTATGATGTCACTGCCTGCTATTTTTGACACTTTTAAGGTGAATTATAACAACAGCGACACGAAGTGGAAGTTGTCTACTCTTATTGTAGACGCAGTGAGGAGGAGGAGAGACTGATGAATGACAATAAGGATTTTGTCAATCTCATTGCTCTTGATGCTAAGTGAAACAGTAGGGCTAGTAAGTCTGGTGGTAAGATTCGCCACTATAAGAAGAACAACTTTAAGGGAAAGAAGCCCTATGATCGTCCCAAGAAAGACACTCCAAAGAATGAAGCTTCCACATCCAACAAGGAAGGCCCGAAGTGCCATCATTGTAAGAAGCATGGGCACATAAGGAAGCACTGCGTGGAGTTTAAGAAATGGCTGGCAAAGAAGGGTAATGATGATACGATCTCTTTCATTAATGAATTTCTTTTTACTTACTTTCCATTAAGTTCATGGTGGATTAACTCTGGTGCCACTGTTCATGTGACTAATTCATCACAGAGATTGAGTATCGCCCAGACTATAAGAAAAGGAGCGAGAAGTCTTGAAGTGGCTAATGGAGTCCGAGCAGACGTCGAGGCGATAGGATCGCTGTCATTAGCTTTAGATAGAGGTTTTGTGCTTCGATTGAATAATGTTATTTATGTACCGTCATTGACGAGGAACCTAATTTCTGTTTCTTTATTGGATGATGATGGTTATAAGTTTGAATTTGAGAATAATAAATGCTTGATTAAGTATTATGATAATGTTGTTGATGTTGCCGAAAGGCGAGACAAGCTTTATTTATTATCTCTCAATGACTCTACTGTGATGAATATTAGTGATGGCACCTCTAAGTGCAAGAGAAACATAAGTAGTAATGAGACCTCTGCGAAATTGTGGCATTGTCAATTAGGCCACATTTCGAAGGGGAGAATGGAGCGTCTAATTAGAGAGGAGATACTTCATGAATTAGATTTCTCTGATTTAGACCACTGCATTGATTGCATTAAGGGAAAGTTTGTAAAACAAATTAAGAAGGATGGAGCTAAGCGCAGTTCGGGGATATTGGAAATTATTCATACCGACATATGCGGTCCATTTAATGATACGTCAGTAGATGGATTTAATTCCTTCATTACTTTCACTGATGATTTCTCCCTTTTTGGATACATTTACACCATAAGGGAAAAATCCGAGGCGCTTGATAAGTTTAAAATCTTTAAGGCTGAAGTAGAAAATCATCATAATGTTAAGATTAAAGTCGTCCGATCTAATAGAGGCAGTGAATATTATGGGAGACATGCTCAGTATGGACAAATCTCCGGCCCTTTTGCTATGTTTTTGCAAGAGAATGTCATAGTTGCACAGTATTCTACTCCTGACGAACCTCAGCAAAATGGTGTGGCTAAGTGTAGAAATCGCACTTTAATAGACATAGTGCGTAGTATGCTAAGTTATTCTACACTGTCAGTGAGTATGTGGATGGAGGCATTAAAGACTGCCGCACATATACTTAATCGGGTCCCAAGTAAATCAGTCCCTAAGACATCTTATGAATTGTGGACTGGTAGAAAACCAAATATGAATTATTTACATGTGTGAGGCTGCCAAGCCGAAGCCAAAGTTTTTAATCCACAGCTTGAAAAATTAGATCCTAAAACTGTAAGTTGCTATTTTGTAAGATATCCCCAAAATTCTAAGGGGTATCGATTTTATTGTCCTGAACGTACCACTAAGTTTGTTGAGACAAGGCACGCTGTCTTTTTAGAGAATAATGGTTGCTCAGAAAGGAGGAGTATAGAACTTGAGGAAATACGGCATGATGATATACCGTCGGTGACTCGTACTTATTTTGCTCCAACTTATCATAATGTTGTTACACCTCAAGAGAGGCGACTGATTCTACATCGCCCCACGTGGTTGAGCATGAGAACGCGCCAGCTATGAGTCCATCTGAGGATGTACCAATAATTAGTGAGCATCAGAATGAGGGTATGGAAATGGGTGAGGCACCACTTGAAAATGAGCCACAGGTAGAACCTCAACAGCAACCCATGGAAATTGATGTACCTCAACCATTAACAAGATCGATACGTGAGCGAAAATCTGCCATCGCCAGTTATTATGTTGTCTATATGAGTAAAAATGGACACGACATTGGAATGGTAGATGACCCAAATTCATTTAAGAAAGCCATGCTAAGTGAGCACTCACATAAGTGACGTGAGGCCATGGAAGAAGAACTAAGATCTATGAGCGCTAATGATGTTTGGGACTTAGTAGAAATTCCTAAAGGAGCCAAAACAGTAGGCAGTAAATGGGTCTACAAAACTAAATATGACTCCAAAGGGAAGATCGAAAGGTTCAAAGCAAGACTTGTGGCAAAAAGCTTCACATAAAGAGAGAGGATTGATTATAATGAGACCTTCTCTCCTGTCTCAAAGAAGGATTCATTTAGAATCATTATGGCTTTGGTGGGTTATTATGATTTGGAGTTGCATCAAATGGACGTTAAGACTACGTTCCTTAATGGTGACTTGCATGAGCATGTATATATGGCACAGCCGAAAGGTTTTGTCATATAAGGCAAGGAACGGATGGGATGTAGGCTAAAGAAATCTATTTATGGGTTAAAGCAAGCGTCCAGACAGTGGTACCTCAAGTTCGATGAAGTCATTAAGGATTTGGCTTTGTTGAAAATAGAGCAGACAATTGTATATATGCCAAGTTCAAGGGGAGCTCATATATCATCCTAATACTTTATGTGGATGACATACTATTAGCCAGCAGCGACAAACATATGTTGCAAGATACAAAGAGATTCTTGTCATCAAAATTTGACATGAAAGATCTTGGTGAAGCCTTTTATGTCTTGGGCATTGAAATTCACCGAGATAGTTTCAAAGGTGTATTGGGGCTCTCTCAAAAGGCATACATCGAGAAAGTACTTAAAAAGTATAATATGCACCAAAATACAGCTACGGCTGCCCCCATAGTTAAGGGCGATAAGTTTGGATTATTCCAAAGTCATAGGAATCAATATGAAGTTGATCAGACGAGAAAGATTCCTTACGCTTCAGCTATCGGAAGCATTATGTATGCACAAGTGTGCATGTGCCCTAACTTAGCTTTTGTTACCGGGATGCTTGGCAGATTTTAGTTTAATCTAAGAATGGACCACTGGAAGGCCACTAAGAAAGCTTTGAGATATATGCAAGGCACTAAAGACTACATGCTTACGTATAAGAGATCCGAGAACCTTGAGGTTGTTGGCTACTCGGATGCAGATTTCGCAGGCTGTGTTGATTCTAAGAAATCCACATTAGGATATATCTTCACACTTGCAAATGGGGCGATATCATAGAAAAGCTCCAAACAGTCACTTACAACTGCTTCTACTATGCAAGCTGAATTTGTAGCATGTTATGAAGCCGTGGGACAAGCCGTATGGCTTAAGAACTTTATACCCAGACTAAGAGTGGTAGACAGTATAAGTCAACCACTAAAAGTGTACTGCGATAATCAAGCTGTAGTCTTCTTTTCGAGTAACAGCAAGTCAAGTGGTGCTGCCAAACACATTGACATTAAGTTTCATGTTATGAAAGATAGAATCCAGGATCACACTATTTATTTACAGCATATTAGTACTAAGAAAATGCTGGCGGATCCACTAACGAAAGGCTTACCACCCAGTATATTTTGTGATCATGTTGCCGACATGGTAATATTGGAAAGCCTGTGATTCTGAAAAGTGCCTTAGTGCAATCACTCCCATAACGAATAAGTTGCTTGTCTCTTTGAAGTGGTTTTGCATAGTGTGAGCTACTGCGCCACAGTGAGATTTAATCACCGCTGTTGCACACTGCTTCATTATGTAAATTCTACTAAGGGGCGCGTAATAAATCTTACGATCAAATGGGAGAATGTTAGAATAAGTGATCTGTAAGGCAAAAAGATAAGGCATGCATTATAAATTCAAAATAAGTGGAAACCCAGAATTTCAGAAAGAGATAATGCAACAACCATGCAGAACTGAGTCAGGACTTGCGTGTGCATGCAGGTCCATCGCGCCCTGATCAGTGGGCGCAACTAACTAATGGTTGTGGCCCTAGATTGAGCAGCGCCACAATAAAAGGGGAGGGTGGCGGCCACCAGAGGTAACCCACGAGCTCTCTGACATACCACCCCCAACAGAAAGAATCCCGATCAAAAGAAGATGCTGGATCGATTTGAAGGCCTCAACCCTTCCAAAGCCGTCCTCAGGCAGTGCCGTTGGAGACCAGAAGGGAGGAGGTACCCTCCACGAGATCGACCACATCAACTAAAGGCGAACTCAACAGATCGACTACAGCAACATCAATCAAGTTTAAGCGCCATAAAAAACAGTGAATGTAAGACAACATAATTCCACAACTTGTTTATATGTTCATGTGTCTAGACTTTAGATCCGAAGTCACTAAGTCCTAAGTTTAAGTCCTACAGTGCGCAACTGCAGCTTGCTTGCATGGGATGCTGGATGGAACTGATGCAGCTTGCTTGCATGGGATGCTGGATGGAACTGATGGTGCATGTGCCTGTACTAGCTCATCTTATCTCACGTCCCAATGGTTCAAGCAGAGCTATGTGTCGTCATTTGGCCGGCCATGGATTTTCAAATACTTTCTGTCGATATGTAAAAATCAAAATCCTGAACATGCATAGCCAAATATGACCCGAATTCACCTCTGGAGTATCAGGTACCTTCTGCAAGAATACTGACCAAGAGAAGCTACAACCGACGTCATCAAAGTCTCATTTATAGTGGAGAAAACGGCTACATTACTAATAGGCACTAGTAACCCCGCATTATAGCACTAGTAACCCACTGTATTCACTCTCTATTATAGTCGTTAGTGTCGTTATGACTATAAATCACCTCATTTATAACTCCTTATCCCTTAAACTATAAAAGTGACACAGAAAAAACCTCTAAGGGGGCATCTTGATCTCGGCTCATACTCACCTAGGGACACCTTTTATTCTCTCTCGAGAATTTCCACTTATTCACCATCATATTCTAGAAATCACATATTAGACATAGCTCGAATCAGTCTAAATCGTGTGTCTCTTTCTCAATGAATATTCTAACTAGCAAAGCATTTTTGAACCAAATATCCGTCAAATTTGATCCGAAGGTCAGACGTCGACAAAGACGCGGCAGGAAAGGACGCATTGTTGAAGATTCGTTAAAATTTCAACAAATCTTCAACACATGCGTGCGTTTATCTCAATTGATTCACCACGGCCAATGTTAAGAAGGACAGCACATCGCATCTCACTGTCGTCTCCACCAACGCCGTCTACATCGTCACCACAGTTCTGAAAGTTTAAGCCATATCGGGCTTCCAGAAGCACTTTGGGCAATAAGCCCCCCAGAGTCGATTCCCGTCGTCGCCGCCCGAAGTCTACTCCCGACGTCGCTGCCCGAAGTCGACGCCCGAAGTTGATACAATCACCCGATCTCAATTCCATTTTATATGGCTGTTCATCGTCGGGCCTGTGCCATCAGGAATAGGGAGCCTCGAGGCTTGCTGCTACTGAACGTAACAGGGAAGTTCATTTTTTCATTTTTTTCATCTGTTGATTACGTTATTTTTTACATGCTTTTTGTGCTTCCAATTCCATCATGCATACACCAATGCATGCATGGTGACGGGAGCAGTAGATTTATTTATCCAAGTAATGCGTCCAGCTCATTACACCCACTTTTACTTTTTTACTATGGTTGACATTCTTACACCTCTTTGAATGCGTGCAAGGGTTGCAAGATTCCCTGGCTATTGATGATAACTAGTTGAAGACCCCGCGGCAATTGCCGCCACAGTACTGGGAATCAATTACATATTAGCGAATAATTTTTCTTAGCTAGTGGAAATTTATGTTGAAAAACAATTAAATTCATGACATAATAAATATAAAAAATATAATATCACAGGGAGTATAATAGTCTCTATCATATAAAGAAATATGTGCTTTTTACAGGCAACAGGAATGTTTATGTTTGTAATAAGGTACGACACAACATTCAAAAAAGGAGAATTGTGTCTACAGTAAAGTTAGAGAATCAACTGAGATGGCATAGACTAAAACCTCAGCATGCAATAATTAAAAATACGAAATTTGCATAGATGCATTGTTCGTTTTTAACTGGTATTGGTGCTACTGATATTACATAGGCATGCAATAATTAAAAATACGAAAATAAACTTCAAAGAAATAGACACAGATGCATATTTTGTTTTTAATTGGTAGCAATTCATGTTGAGAAGCAGCTATGTTCATAAAATGACACATAATAAGACTAGTAAAGAAAATTTCAGCCCGGACGGATGTAGGCGGAATGAGACAATTCACTGGATATAGAGGCCCCCCTTTGCAAAAATACGGGGCGTCGCGCAGCCTGCGCGTGGTCCGCTCGCGCCAGAAATCGGACGGTGCCGAGCTAACCCCACACATCCGTCCCCGCTGAAAAAATCCGCGTACATAATAAGACTGGCATGTAGTGTATCTGTGCTGCTCTTGCGGTGCGAGGTGGATTTATATTTTTACAAAGCCATCAGCATGAAAATAGTTCTAAATTAGTTTTTGAGTCGCCTAGGCCAACAAAGGTCATCCGAGACAATCTTCAGGAGGCGGCTCCACTCCAAACAGGAACGACCACAGGACGGAGAAAGAAATGGTCCTTATCTCGATCAAACTATTGGCTGCAAGATAAACTAGAGTAATTTTTTACTTACCTCTGAAATAATAATAAAAAATTGTTTGCCACTCAGTGGAATGATGCATTGCATTTGCATTTGGAGCAAAAGCAAATTTAGGTGCGATAGGTCAATCACAGGGCAGTAACACCAAGTTTAAAATGAATGCAACCACCTTTGAGTCCACAGAATGTTTTTCCAATAGTCTCTTTTGTGGCAAAATAAAAATCACATGTTTCAAGACACATCAAAATTGTATTTTGAAAAAGGGTTTCTTTTTCCCATATATTTTCTTTCATAACTTGATGGTTCATACTATATTTAGCAAAAGAGTCAGAATAGTGTTGTGTATCTGTGAGTTGGGTGTTAGTGTGGCACCTATGCCATGCCTTTCATAGTGAAAGCATAAACGGTTTGTGAGATGAGACTCAGAAATAAATAGAACTGACATTTAGCATGACAGCATGACTTGCATTGTTGGTGCTCAGCAGATGATTTGAGGAAAAGTTCAGACAAAAGGCTAACCTGATCATTATGTTATTGGTCACTATACAACGTGGATGAGTCAATACTAATAACATTCAGAAGTGAATTGATGAGGACCTGTAAACCAGGAGTTTAAAAAACATTAGCAATGTAAAACATAGCCAATATTCATGACTGGTAGTGCACTGAGGAATCTCAGATGGGAAAAATCAACAAATATCTACTATGAAATATTTGGCATGATTAATCGCTTACGTAGGTTTAGGATGCAATTCTGAAAGTAGCAAGCAGCTACAACTTAAATAGAGTTTATTTGTACGAAAGTTTCTTCCGAAGCATGTTGTATCTGAAATATAGAGTCTGACTCTGTACTTTTTTGCAATGAAAGCTGACAAGAGAAGCAAGTATCTGCTGAATCAGCTGTCACTTGTAGTAAACATCTAATTTCAGAGGTAGCAGCAGAGACTGCAACAACATAGAAAACTGATACAGAGAGAAAGAAACTCAAGCACATCTTGAAAGCTACCAACATCACAGAGTACCGTTCCTAAAAAAACTAAAAACAATAGGAGCTGTTGTAAGAGCAGAACAAAACAGAAACATAACAGATTCTTTCTCAAATCCTTGTTCTGGTCATACCCAATAACATGCGCTTCGTAAACTAGTTGATCAGTATGTGTGAAATGACAGCGCACAGGTAGCTCCAGTGAGAAGGCTATATAACTGAATCATGTTTGGATCAGTAGTCATAATTCAATAATGAACAAAGCAAGTGAATTAGCCAAACTTAATTATGGTCATCGCGCAGCAGTGCAATATTAGTAAGGAAAGTACAGTGAAAAAGGCATCATAATGATCATCTCACAGTTAGGCAAGCAGCAGCACATCTCCGTTTGACTATAGGATCCTTCAGATTAGTCCTCCAGAACTCATTTCGTCGATCTGTTACGAAGAGTAACCTCACGGAACTGAATGGGATTTTCAAAATACAGTATGCGCTCTTATTAGTGGATGTTTGAACGCATCAAAAGTCAACCATTCAGATAGGACCTTCTTAATGTACAAGCAAAATACAATATGCGACAGTCAGGGCAACACCATAAACATGAACAAAGGTCAAATTAATAGTTAGTTTCACCCCTAATGATCGTGAAAGCAATCACTTATATTTGAACTATGCAATGGAAAAACTATCAAATCATGGACTACAGCAGGAAAGAGTCACAATAACTTTTCCTAGCAGCACTAACACAAAAGGTTACCATCAACACGTCCAAAAACCAATAAGACAACAGATTGTATTTAATGATATGCCGGTGAGAAATATAAAATAAAAAATCTGCACATAAAGCATTGTAGTGAATCAGGTGCAATGATTCTAGTTGTGAAAAATAAAGAAGTTGACAGGATGATAATCCTGCGATGCGCCTAGTGCGACGCTGACCATCGACCGTACTATATAGCTGGGCTGAAATCAACCAAAAGCAAGAGACACCACCATAAAAAAAAGCGTTGGGTATAAATGATAAAGGGGGACTACCTATGGTAGGCACAATTTCTGTAAGAAGTGTTGGGAATGAGTACAGAAGTATAAAAATGATAGATGGAGATGTGTAAAGCGTTAGGCATATCAAAAGAGGGAACAGATAAACGAAGTCGCACATGCCGTTTAGACTCAGAACTAAAATCCGTTAGGAAGTTATCCAAACAATCTGAGTTCCTTGTAGGTGACACAACATCACTAGCACATGAAGTTTCTGACAAAAAAGGAGGTATAATAATAAAAAAACTATTGAAGGGTACAGAGGCATAGATAGAAAAACATGTTGACATGTAAGTAGAATACATAATTACTATACACAACAACAGACCTATACCTAAGCGAGCGGAAGCAGATTGCTTACGTTTTCGACAGTGATCAGGCAACAGTGTTCCAGAAGTGACAGGCATGGTCTACATTTTGTAATGAATAACATTAATCACACAAGAAGTTTTTTCCCAAGAGAACATATAAAGATGAAACAATAAACAACTTAAATTAATGACGTAAAATCAGCACAATGCTTGCACTAATACAATGGAACGTCTTTGAATCAGCAGAATACGGCAGCACAAATCAGCAATCAACAACATACAGGTAGCTGAAGATCAGAATGGAATTCCTACAACTAATTATCATAATCACAGATTGAAACTGGACTTTGTGAGAGTTCCAGCCAAATGGCACCCCTACAAATTGACACAATTGACCAACATAGAGTTTAGTAATCAATGAAAGATCATCGCAGGGAAAAATGAAATGAGAATCTAACATGACCTAATCAAGACGATCTTCCCTATTATTAGAAATCAGGAGCTGTGAATACATTCAGAATGAAGCAAGTAAGTAAACAATTTAGCTAAACGGTAACTACACAAGCAAATTTAAAATAGGAGCAAGGTCTAGAAATACAAGTACAACTAAGATCAGAAAAATAAGTAAGTTACACAAAGCATCAAAGCATTAGAAAATTAACTCAGTTAGAAAAATATGCTATACAAAAATGGTGAACATAACTAATGGGAAAAACCATGATTATTGTTTTGCTATAACTGAAAACTGCCTGAAAGTAGAACGAAAAAATCACGCTGGGCTGACATAGGTAATACTAATATCAATGATGTGAGCTTTTAATTTTTTTTTTGTGACACATGCAGGCAATGAGAACCACAAAACAATGTAGAAGCATTAGAAATAGTAAAGCGAACAACTGGTAGAGACATCACAGCTTGCAAAAAATTATTTCCTTAAATGAAAATTGACCATGGCCCAAAAAATGACATATTCACATCCGGTGGAATAAGAGTAAGAATGAAATTTAAGAGAACAATGACTAAATGCGTGGCAGATACCTATAATCATTGGAAAACCATAAGCAAAGATGTATAACTAACTAACTGTACAAACCAAAGTAAGCTATGAAGCGTTTATCAAATCCAATAATACAGAGGCACTAATTTGCCTTGTATGGGCTACCTGAGCATTCAACCGTGAGGAATCACATCAATCCGGCCAGGCATCCATACACCAGAGCCGGAAACTGCAGGAAAAAATTCAAACCCTAAGCAGAAACATGGGAAATGGAATAGATCCGCAGAGGGAGAGAGAGAGAGCACTGAGGAGACCGATGCCGACGATGGCGGCGCGCTCGCAGGGCGTACTGTTTGACCCGACAAGGACGCCGGCGGGATGATAGACGGAAGTGCCGAGGTGGGCGACGAAGCCGCGGGAAAGGCCGGGCGGTGCACGAGGAAGAAAACGTGACGCGCGCCTGGGAAGAAGACCGCGCCGACCGGCGGAGGGGAGCGGATGTGAGTGCGGCGGAGGCGGCAGCGAGGGCGCACGGGCAGAGCAGAGTCGGGGAGGCGAGGGGGTGTCGGGAATGCGATGGGGCCAAGGGTAACAGGGCATCGCGAACGGCTATGATGCCAGGCGACGGAGAACTGACGGCCACGAGGTTGAACAGTGAAACAGTGTAACCACAATCTATGATCAGACGAGCAAAGCTTTATATTGATGTGACCACCAAAGTGGTGCCTACTGGAGTAGTAGTTCAGAACATGACCGAAGACCAGACACCGTGAACTCAGGGCATCGGGCAATCCGCCTGGCTATTAAATTGAAGCCGTTCAAGAGTCTCAGGCCACGTCGAGAACCTCCTGTCTCATCGGGAGTATTAGTCTAGCAGTTGCTACATAGAGAATCCTCGTCCTCGTCGGGAATCATAGCTGCTCGGGTCTCATCGAGAGTACCAGCACCAGGCTCAGGCCTCATCGGGAGTATCCAACATCGGAGGGCTCTCTCAGATAACTCGTTCTGATCGCATATATTTATGCTAATATTTTATAGCATGGCGGTTTATTTTTTTTTACATGCACATACTGCGTAACATAGAATAAAACTTCCGACAACTTGAACTTTTTTACGTTTATTTTATCAAACACTTATTTATTTTACGTATATTAGTGTCGTACATATTACATAATTTATTTTTTTAAAAAAAATTAGCATATTATTTACCTGCTTATTACTGGTTAACAGAGATATTTTTTAACCCCTATTTTTTAGCTACATCTTTAAGCATGGTTTCTGAAATTTTTATTATTTTGAAAATTTACCCAGAATATTATTTATCATTCTAGATCTCCAACCAAAATTTTTATTGATTATTCTAGATCTACAATCAAAATTTATTTGATCATTCTGCAAATTCAACCAAAATATAAGATATTCATCAATAGAATTTTATCTTACTGATTATCTGTAAATTCATTTGTACAGTGAATAGAGCTTTAATGCTCAGAAGTTACAACTGTGCTATAGATGGCTCGCCGCTAATATGTATGGCATCAATGAGCGAACAATTATCTGAGTCATTCTTTCATTCTCAATTGCTTTTACTAGTTATACGTATATTCACCTAGATCTTATTATTGGAATATTTCTTCCCATCGAAAAGACCATATTAACGCTTGGTAGTTACTATTATTTATGTTACTAATGGCAATGGCACTAATGCGCATGGCTATATCACTAATGCGTAGGACACTGATATTGAGATATTTATCTCTGCAACTTATTTACTATCACTTGTGAACTAAATGGCTATTCATATACAACTATAACACTGTTTATCTGGATTTCTTTAGCCACCCTACTGCTATAGGAATTATAGTAAAAAAGACCTTTTGTCACAAACGATCTTTTTATATCACCGTTCGAGCTCTTTATCTTGGCCGTTGGATAGTTACACAAGATACGCCCCTGAAATGCACTTGCGGCCATCTGTCACAAACAATCTTATCAGATCAACATTTAAGCTCTCTATCTTGACCGCCGGACGGTTACATAAGATACGACCCAAAAAGACACATGCGGCCACCTTCGGAGTGATTTAATCAAACAGCTGATACGCATAAGCTATCAGTCTAATCACACTTACCCACCATAGGCTCCTCACATATGACTTCAGATGGTGCTGACGTTTTGTACGACGACCTTTCTCAAGGTGAAAGATTCAACGACGCATATTGACCCGAGCAAGAGCTCGGGGGCTCGATATTCTGTTTTTCAACAGAATTATTACTCTATTTCGGACCGGATCCGAACCGAAAAATTAATCAGCACAACATCCATGAGAAATGACATAGGCGTGCTTGCATAAGCGAATTCCCGAAGACCATGAAGACCAATTTGTGAAAGCAAATTCCCGAAAACCAAAGATAAAATCTCAGAAGATGATGGCATTAGGAGGTAAGCTCAGAGGCTTATGTCGATACCATAAAAATCAAAATCCTAAACATGCACAGCCAAATATGACCCGAATTCACCTTTGGAGTATCGGGTACCTTCCGCAAGAATACTGTACAAGAGAAGCTACAACCGACGTCATCAAAGTCTCATTTATGGTGGAGGAAATGGGTAAATTACCAATGGGCACTAGTAACCTCCGCATTATGCCACTAGTAACCTCTGTATTCACTCTCTATTATGTCCGTTAGTGTCGTTATGACCATAAACCACCTCATTTGTAGCCCCTCGTCCTTTGAACTATAAGAAGGACACGAGAGAAACCCCTAATGGGGCATCTTGATCTCGGCTCATACTCACCCAGGACATCTCTCATTCTCTGTCGAGAACATATTTTCACTGGCTATTCGCCATCATATTATAGAAATCACATACTCGACGTAGGATTATTATCCTCTGGGAGGCCTGAATCAGTCTAAATTGTGTCTCTCTCTCTTGATGAATCTTTTTACTAGCAAAGCGTCCTCGAACCAAATATCTGTCGAACTTGACCGAAGGTCAGGCGTCGACACTTTCTATGTTCTTAATTGATGATTTTAGAATAACTTTGCTAGCTTAACATAAACTAATAGTGTTATCCTCACTTCACTGTAAAAGAATCTCTTTCAATCCTTGTGATCTTAGTCTTCAAACAATATATGTATAATATTTTTCTATTTTTATATCATGTGACCTCAGTTTGGATGCTATTCGTTGAAACAATAGAAAAGGGAACGGCGTTTTTCTTCTCGAGTGAATGGTAGAACGCAAATGTAGGAGGGAAAAACCCAAAGGGACAGCATATAAGAGCAACAAAGCGAAAAAAGTTCCTCCTCGACTTTAGGAACCAACCAGCAAATACAACAATATTTCTACTGTTTTCTAATGTTCCATCATTCCACGGGCCTTGAAGTAGCAGCCCGACGGACTCACATCCAAGCCTGAACGGGCTGTATTTATGTTTCAGCCCACTTATTTCGGACCAGTTGTGGGCTCATATTTCTAAGGACACTAGTTTCCTTGATTTTTTTTTTCTTTGGCCATTTCTAACCTTTACACGAGCACAATAGTTGGGTCTTCAATCATACTGAGTGTCAGCACTCTCTCAATAATCTGAGAAACAAAATCTTTTAAGCAACTGACAGGAAGATGCATTGTACCAGCATGCTGATTGTCAACCAAGACAAACAGATGAATCCAGAGCAAGCCAACATCGGATTCTGAGTATATCACTGCCATCGATCCACAGGCTAGTGTCACGCTAAACAGTCTCACAACGAGCAACCAAGAAACACAATCAGAGGGACAACGCAAGCTTTTAGGTAGCAGGAAATTTTCAGCAGCCACTCGAAGATGGCAGCACGGTAGTACTAGCAGGCAAAGGCATAGCAGATAGCTGCCAACTTTTGGCACATGACTGACTGCTGACTGACCTACTGACTGCGCCCATTTCTTCAGCGTCTTCTGCGCTGTGCCGTGGTGGCCATTGGCTCGGCTCAACCTCCAGTGGACCTCTGTGCCAGATGTGTGCAACTTTCTGTCGTGGAGAAGAAAGGGGAAAAGGAGGTTCGTGGACCCTGGTCTCTCAGAACAATCTTGGATTGATTCAACTAGTATTTCGGCAACTGTTGGGCGAGCTGGGTTAGCTGACAGTACCAGTATCCGAGCTAGTGTAATTCAACTCGCTGATCTATTCGATGTCGAGTGCAAACGGCGCTTTCCTACAGCCGGAAACGTACAAACACGGAGGAGTGAATATGATGTACTACCTGCAAAGATAAGAGAAACAGCGAACGGCATTTGTTCTTGCTTCTGAAATGATCCTAGTAGCTGGGAGGCGTCCGTCTCTACCGCTGCCACCTCCTTTTCCAAGAACAGTAGTCACTTGCCAGTCTTCAGGTGCATACACTCCAACAAGCGGAGACACAATTACTCTTCTGTGAACTGTTAACATGCCTCCAAAATATACCAATAATGTTATGAGCCCGAGGCATCTTTATCAAGCTGCACTTATGAATTCGACAGTAAAAAGCCACAACCACAAGCTTTTGTTCAAGGGTGTTGGTGTTCGATTTAGCCAGGGTGTCACAACAGGCCAGAATGATTTTTATTCTGAAGTGACACTGGTAGTTTATACTGATCCACAGCTTTTGTTCAAATTTTCACTATCTCAAAATGGAGTACGACAGTTCAGTGTAATGGAGTATAATACTAGCAACGTATGCTAACTGGGTGCAAACTGGCCGTCCAATCAGTGGGAAACAAACTACACGTTTATAAATGTCATTGAGCACGACAAACAGCATTCTTTGTGCGTGCTGTCCTCTTACTGAACTTCCAGACGAGCTTAGCTCGTACCAGTAAAAAAAATTATTGTAACCGAATGTTAATTAAATATATTCTAATGCAACTTTCTCTAACATAGTAGCGGCTGTCGGTCCACCGTGGTCACTGCCACTAGCCATGATCTGAAAGGAAGGAGGTTTCGTTGTTCGGCCTTGGATTCCTTCCAGGTGTTAGGAGAAGGGGTTTTGTCTGGTTCCTGTCATCTGAATTTCTCTGATGGACCGTCTGTCGTGCATGCCAGCCGACCTCCCTCCCAGTTGGACGGCGCCGTTTTTGAATCTGCTTAAGCATGTGGTCGAGAGTTTCAGTAATCAGTACGCAATAGCTAAGTATCGGATACATGGAAGACGCATACTGTATTTATCATCCAGCTAAGTAACTGGAAGTGGCCTTGACATACAGTCAACAACCATTCTTTGAAGAACAAAACCGGGTGCCACATTAGTAATGTAATGGCAGGCTTCCAGATGCGACAGCGTTGTCCCGCGTTGCAGCCCTGGCCGAAGGTTATAGGATATGTGCCTCTGTCAACGAGGAGTTGAGGACCATCGCACATGGACACTGGCTGTCAGGATACAACGAAATTTTGTCGACACGAACTGGCCACCGACTCGAGCATGGAGAAAGGAGGACGGGGTTACTTGCCACCTCCGCGACCGTCGTGCGACTTGTTCCTTTCCGCTTGTAGTTTTGCAGAGGCTGGAGGCCGCCGGAGACGTGGTGCTTGCACTTGCAGACTTCAACCACGGCCATCTTTTGTAAAGGTCACACTGCCGTGCGGTGGCCGGCCGCGGTTGGCCGGCGCCACGCGTGATCACCGGCGCTTAACAAAACCATGGAGGAGCAGAGCAGTACCGGAAAAGTTAGTTTCTCACATGGCCGCAGCGGCGAACCGGCCGGCCGGAGACACACGCGCCTTTATTTCACATGGATGGATCGATCGATGTTTCCTTTCGTGGATATACGGTTGGCCGAACTGTCTAATGGTGATCGCCAACTACTTTTTGAGGCTGTATAGGTGCATTGACAGGCCTTTTTTGGGGGGTTCAGCGAACACTACTAACCCTTAGCATTACGGTGGTTGCGAACGAACCTGATTAACTACCGCCGCGAAAAATTGTCAGGGAACAGGGTTAACCGAGGTTAGTGTATGTGCGTAGTGGGGACGACTGAGTTAGTACTCCAGATCGCCAATACGTACCAAAATAACCGTCAATTCTCTTTTCTCAAAACTTGTTTTGCAGCACTGTTTTCTATGGTCTAGCCAGTGTATGTATGCGACACTCTCCAACGACCATAACCAGTGGGCAAAATGAGTGGGAGTAGCGCATTTTGTGAGCACTACTAGTATGTCATTGCCTTCCTCTATGTCAGCTGGCTGAAATGACACAGGGACCCGGGGCACCGGTGAACCCAACCAATCCTGCTTCGTCCGCGTGCGATTCCGCAACGTCGCTCCCAAAGCGCGCACAACTTTTCGGCAATTCAGAGCCGGTAGCTGTCCAGTTTTTACAGTCGTCGACGCGCCGTGCCACTGTCAGTAGTGCTCCGCTGAACGAGGTGAAAGATGGAAGAGGATTGCACAGAGCCCTGCGGGAACCAGGAAAGCGTGCGAGTACCCGCACGCCGGGCCGATGATTAGCCGCGTGGCCCTGCGCCGGCAGGAGCGGCGCCCGCTCCGCACACCACGCCACGGAGCGCCATCGAAACCGCCCGCGGCCCCGCCGCCCCACCCAGTCAAGTCGCTCCGCCAGCGCGGCCGGCAAGTCGGCACGGAGGATATAACAAAAGGAAGAGGAAAAGAAAACTCAGCAGAACTCCGCCTCGCACGTACGCACGCACGTAGGCGCGCACACGTACAAAGCGGGCGACGCGATCCGATTCCGACCCAGGCCACGCACGCAGGGAAGAGACGTCGCCAGCCACAGGCGCCATCTCCGCGGCTCCGCACACGCTTCAATCAAGGGAGCTACTAACTCGTCCTGACACCTCCTAGGCCGAGCCGCCGCATCCGCATCCGGCCGCGGCGAGTCCGTCGCTCCTGTCTTCTGATCGTGTCCCCCTCGCGCATTGCGTTCCGGGGTCGACGAGGAGGAAGATGCACACGCCGCTGGAGACGAACGGGAAGGCGCGGAGGCCGGCGGCCGTGGCGCGCAGGGCCGCCCCGAGGAACGAGAAAGTAAGCAATCCTTGTATACCTCTCTCTCTTTTTCTTGGGTTCTGGCGCCGGAAAGTTTGCGCCTTCCGTTGAGCCGAGCGCCCGGCCCGTGCGATGATGAATATTCGTCTCCGTTTCGCGTGTTTCATCCTGCTGCGCGCTCCTCGGATCGGAAAGCTGACGGCTTTCGCGCTCCCTGGTGATGGGTGTTTCAACTCTTTGTATTGGCGTGTTTCATCCTGCTCGCTTTTCTGGCGTCTTCGAGGGACGGGCTCTGCGCTCTACTCCTCCCCTGTTCTTGGACGGAGCAATTCTTACAGTTTCGAGTTTTTCTCTGAGCAAGGATTGTTTAGTAGCGGTACGGTTATTTGCACCTCACTCTGTTCTTCGATGCTTTTTCCGAGCCAAATTCAGCTGTTCTGTTCTACTACTTCCACCAAACACATTGTTCTACTGGCAAAAATTTGAAAGGCTCCGTTTGAAATGGGCTCGGTCAAGTCCGTCGCCGAAGAGACCAGCTCGAATTCGGTGCTCCAGTGTTTGATCGATACCGGCGCCAGAGTCCTGCTCTGTTTCGACTCAAATTTCGTTTTTGCTTGGTCCTCGCTGTTCCAGGTGATGGAGAAGGATCAGAGGAGGCCCAACTCCAAGACGCCCGTCGTGATGAAGATGAAGCCACCCTCCAATCCGACCACGCCGGGCATCAAGAGCAGGAACCAGTCGCGGAGAGATCGGAAAATGGCACTGCAGCAAGATGTACGTGACTCGATCTCCCTAGCGAGCCGTAATCTCATTGTGTAGTTCAGGAAGTTCAGCGTTTCCGTGTTCGAGTTGCAGGTGGACAAGCTGAGAAAGAAGCTGCGGCACGAGGAGAACGTCCACGGAGCTCTGGAGCGCGCGTTCACGAGGCCACTCGGCGCTCTCCCGCGGCTCCCGCCTTACCTGCCGTCTCAGGTTCTTCCGTTCTTGCCCTACTTCTTCAAGCAATTCAACTCATAATTCGTTGCAGTTTTGGAGCGACCCCATTCTGATCGCTACTTCTTCTGAATTCTGGTCAGACATTGGAGCTTGTTGCCGAAGTCGCCGTCCTGGAAGAGGAGGTCGTCCGGCTCGAGGAGAAGGTGGTTAAATTCCGGCAAGGCCTCTACGAGGAGGCCGTCATCACCTCCTTGGTGAAGAACGCCTACTTCCCGGACGGTGACCGGTGCGCGTCGGCGAGGCACAAACCATCGGCGCAGTCGCGGAATACAGAGGTCTCCACCTCGGCGCGCCAAGGTTCCGATCAGGATACCAACTGGTCGTCGTTGAAGCGAGTAGCCAATGCCAGGCAGACACTACGAAAACCCGGTCCGGCTCTCAGCCAAGGTGATCGTCCGGGGAAGGAGAATCAGTCGTGTGGCACCACTAACTCATGCAGAGAATTTAGCCGGCCTCCTACGAGTAATCTGACAAAAGGGAGGACTCCGGTATCAGGGAAATGCACCACCGTTCAGGTACAGTTTACAAGGATTCATACCAGAAGCTCGACTTGTCACTGAATTGAGGAGTTTCAGGCTAACGTTCTTGAATATGCACCGTCCGTTTCAGTCGACTAGCACAGTGGAAGATCACCATCAAGCTCTTGATCACGAAAGCAACGGCATTGATGCGGACACGGCCTCGACTTCGGCGAACGAAGTCTCTGAGGAGCTAGTGACGTGTCTGATGGCCATCTTCTCGCAGATGAGCACCTCTTCCATTAGGCAGGACGATGAGCGAGGATCGTTGCCATCAGTTTCCGGTTCCTGCGCCAGCAGCTCAGACGGTGCATGCCCCGGAGACCCGTACGGCGTCCTAGACCTCGGATGGAGAGATATTGGTCCTTATAAACATTTCCGAGCAGTTGACGCCTCTTCACTGGACCAAGACGTTTACGCCAGTGACATGCTTCTTGATCGGAGATTGAAGTGAGTTTCCATGGATTCGGTAACTACTACTACTACTCTGTTACTAACATTTTGGCCTCCTTTTTTACGATCCATACATAGATTTAGTTGAGTGATGCTGCTGGTGTCTGTTTAACTTAGCATGCTGACAGAATGATCGTTGTCTACCTGTCAAAAATCAGGGCGTTGCTCCAGAAGCTCTCGTTGGTTGACCTAGTGGGCCTGACCCATCAGCAGAGGCTGGCATTCTGGATCAATACCTACAATGCCTGCATGTTGAACGTAAGCTGTCCCTCATAATTGAGGCCTCCTTTTGCTTCTCGCTATGACTCATAGCTGTTGGCTCCTCTTTTTTGGTCACCATTCACACTTGTACAATTTTGTTGAGACCATTTGAAAACTTCATGAGTAGAGTGTGTTGATGCTTTACACTGAGATAATGCGGTCCTGGGAATGCACTACTAATCTGTAGGAGTGAATTTTCTTAGTACTTCAATTTGTTTTCTGATTGAACTCAGCTGAAAACAGGGCATGCATGTGCCCTGCATCCTGTTAGTGTCCGTTAATAAACTTCAGTTTTGAAATTCGTCTTGTCTCCTTAAGCACCATCCAGGGCTTGAATAATTGCTTATCTTGGCTTCATTTGCCTTTGACCAGCAGATCTTCAGAAGTGCTTAAGATCAAGTGACTTGTCCTGATCTGGCACTGATGTTGTTTATTGTTCAATGCTCCAGGCATTTCTTGAGCATGGAGCACCTACCCCCCCCCCCCCCCCCCCCCCCCCCCCCCCCCCCCCCCCCCCCCCCCCCCAATATGCTGGTGGCCAATGTCGGGAAAATCTCTAACAAGAACTGGCTGGCTGTTTTCTTCCTCCAGGCGACTATCAACGTGGGTGGCCGCGTGCTGAGGGCCATGACGATCGAGCACTTCATTCTAAGGCTGCCATTCAATGTAAAGCATGTAAGACATTATTGTTTTCGTGTATGTGGCTGAAACTTGATGTCTACGATGATGACGATGGAAATCTCAACATGCTGCTTGTGGACAGGTGAACACAGGAGGGGTGAAGGGCGACGACACGGCGGCGAAAGGTGTGTTCGGGCTGGAGTGGCCGGAGCCGCTGGTGACCTTCGCACTCTCCTGTGGTAGCTGGTCCTCGCAGGCGGTGAGCTATTTTGGCTCCGTTGATGTACCACTGCACTTTTTTCTGCTTGCACTGTAGTACTCTATTTCCGGGTCCAGGACGGACAGATGGAAAGGAGCTGTTTTGGTGCATCTTTTCAACTGTCCTGGTGTGAAATTTCCGAACGCTATTTATCATCATCTCTTAGGACGTGCTAACTGTCGATCAAAGCATGTGCCAACTGCCAAGGTTGAACAAGCTGCATTAGAGTACCGCGAAGTTTAAATAATAAATAGTGTACAATCCATAATGTTTAAGGGCACTTGAAGTACGTTGGTTGTGATCTGCCACCATATTGGGAGTAAATTTAGTGCTCTCCCCAAACTTCAACAGAAAATTTTCTAAATCAATTGGAGAAAAAAAAAGACTGCATCATATGGAGTACTTTTTTTCCCTAATGAGCCACATCTAACAGTAATCTCCATCTCCTTGGGCCACTACTTGTTCATCTCCTAAAGTTACAACACTAATTTTCATCTCCTTGAGCTAAAAAACATGTTCATCTCCTGAACTTTGTCGAAGTGCGAGAATTCAGGCGTGACATCTGCAAGCATGCAGTAAAGCAGACAATACTTTTAGGTTTTGTGGTGGGTCTATTGCACTCCGGGCTATCACAACACAAATGATTTTAACCACAACACAGTGGCACTGATATCTGAATACTGATAATTACATGCCGGTCAGCATAATTCCATCAACTGACATTGTTGTCCCACTTCTTTTTCTGTCTCTGAAGGTGAGGGTCTACACGGCTGCTCGTGTCGAGGAGGAGCTGGAGACGGCCAAGCGGGACTACCTGCAGGCCGCCGTCGGCGTGTCTTCGTCCGGCGGGCTGGCGATCCCGAAGCTCCTGCACTGGTACCTCCTGGACTTTGCCAAGGACGTGGCCTCCCTCGTGGACTGGGTGTGCCTGCAGCTGCCCAGCGAGCTGCGGCGCGACGCCGTCCGCGCCGTCGAGGCGGCCGAACAGCAAGGCCAGTCGGCGCCGCGACGCGTTCGTGTCACGCCGTATGAGTTCAGGTTCAGATACCTCTTGGCCTCGTAGAGGCAGAGTAGAGCAGACACCATGGACGATGCTGTAAACGCACACACATGCTTGCACTGTGTTTACTTTGGCGCACGGCTCGTCCGGTTCAATCGTCCTGTCCTTGAGGGTGATGGACATGGCAAGAATGCAAGGGCCAATGGTGGAATCCAGGGTTTGAAGAGGGAATCAGGAAAACATGCGTGACTGAATGATGCAGTAAAGCTGTTGCCCGGAGGAAAATCATACGGAGTATTTGCTTGTGTTTGTGGTTCGGTTAAGATGAATCTCTTGGCATTACAGAATGTAAAATGTAAATGAATATTAAATGTGTAGAATATTAGCACCCATGCCCGTGCACAGCACGATGCAAAGCAAAATGATGCATTTAACATTCAATTCAAAAAGACAATACGACACTTATTTTTTTCGATAAAAAAATATAACTTAATATAAATTTATTACGATACAGATAAAATAAAACAGATAATTTAAAAATATACCCTTTTTGTATTATTTAAATTAGATGCTAATAATTGAACCAAAACTTCTCTTGAAGTGTTATAATATCCTGTATACATGCAATATAATAATAATAATAATAATGTAAGTAATGAATGTAGAATTGAATATATTCACTATATAAGTACTTATATAGCAGTACATGATATTCTGAATTATTCACTATTACATGGTGTATGTCAAAATAATGTACGGAGTCTAGCTCGTTTGGTGGAGTACTCTTACAAGCTAGGAGTAGTACCTGTTGCACTGCACCCCGGCCTCGGCAGCTCTTCGGGGAGTGCTCTTCCTGCGGCTTCCAATCTGCCTGAACCCGTTCTGTTTCGAGTCTTTCGACTTGGCACGAGCGACCTCGACGTCGTCGTCCTCCTCCTCCTGCGCCGACTCGTCGGAGCTGCGCTTCGTCAGCCGGTGCCGCCGCCGCTTCTTCTCCTTCTTCGATCCAGCCTCGGCTAATGAGCTCTTGCCGGGCCGCGGCGCTACTGGTTCGAGCGTCGTGTCGTCAACTCCGTTCTCCTCAGACTTGGCCGTATCGACCTCCGCGTCTTCGGCGTCGTCTTTGCGACGAGGATTCTGAGGCCTTACCCTCCTCTTGGGCCTTGCTGCAGCTGCCTCCTCGCTGCCGCTGCCATCGTCGACCTCGTTGCTTGCCGCTTCCATCGTTTTCTTTCCCTTCCCTCTCGGCCTGCCCATGTATCAAGGGGGAGAGAGAGGGAGGGAGCAAGCCAAATGAACAAGAGGACTTTTGCTGCTTGGTCGGTCACCTGAGCTGTAAAGATGGGCATCATGAAAGCCTAGGTGTTGACATATTTTCAAAAATCTCGGTAGACAATGCAAAACACAGCTTACCAATTCAAGCGACGATAAGTACTAACAGCTAATTGTGGTCTGGTATTGATACCAATACACTACTGCAGAGGATGGACGACTGCAGAGTGAGAATGAGTTAATCACTCCATCTACCCATTTTCTAATCTTCTGAAAATCCCCAAAAAAAATATGATTTGACGTGTGTCTGCCAATGCGAGGTAGTGAACCAACAGTGTCCAAAATCTCTACTATCTGAACATGAGCATTCCACTCTAAATAAAAAAAATAGTACTAAGAAGGATATTCAAATGTTGGAGCTGAAACAAAGCTACACTGACAAACTTCGCTTAAAATTTTGAAACCAGGCTTTTGTTCCATGATCAGCAAAGCAGAACAAAGGTACCCAGCACCAAAAAATCGTGCAAGGAGGACATTGAGTCCAGAGGTAGGGCTGATCATCCTAAGAACTGACAGAGATTGAACAACGAACAGGAACATGGAGGCTTGAGACGAAGGCCATCTATAGCTGGAAGTCCAAGGAAACTCTATCCCCAGACTACGAACTCCCGCCACAAGAGATATTACGAATCCTAACGAATCAAAGAGCACAACCACAGAACAGAAACAGGAGCAAGAAGAACATGACAAGGCCGTCCTCTTACCGTGTGAAAATCACGAATACCTCCTCCCCTCGTTCGATTGCCGGGCTATATCTAGCCATACCGAGAGAGAGCACCAGATCTCTAGGGTAAGACCGGAACAGAGACGAGCAGCCCCTGGCGAAGGAAGGGAGGACGCAAGCAAGGAGAGGAACCACCAGCAGCAGCAGCGCGAGAGGCGAGACCGACTGTGTGGTTGGCAAGGCGAATGGCGGTGCCTGTTTTCTATAGGCCGAGCGGACACTTCGCCCCGGATGTTGATTTCCTCATCTGCATCCTTGTCGTCGCCGTTCATTTCCTCATCCAGCGTCCACCCCGCAGGTCACCACCCCCGGAAGCCCCGCGCCTCGGCACCATCGCCGCCCCGTAGGTCGCCGCCCCCTGGAGGCTTCGCGCCCTGGTGTCGCCGCCAGCCCCCAAGTTTGCCGCACTCAGAGGTCCAGTGCCCTGGCAGCATCGCAACCCGACGTCGCCATGCCCGGCTGCCGAGGCCACTATGACGTCCTGTGGCCGCGAGGTTCGGAAGCAGCCTACATTGGAGAGGAGGCCTTGGGGACGGCGGGCTTCTAACACAACGCGGGTCGCTGAAGATGGGTTGAAGATTGGCTAGGGTTGAAGATGGGCGCGGCCGGATTTTGATACGATGAGCGCGGCGGATTGGGGACTCCGGAGAAAGCTCGATGCCGTTTGGTCTCGAAGCGGCGCCGTGGCGGTGCCGCGGTGATGGTGCGGCGCATGGATTGGGAACGGCCGGGTCTGGCGGCCGGAGAGGGGCGACGCACCGGCATGGGGAGGGCCGCAAGGGGCGGACGGGAGGGGTGGACGGGCGGCGCACCGGCACATGGAAGGCCGGGGCGGCGGCTGAGATTGGCGACGCACTGTGTAACACTTCGTGTTTTGATTAAACAAGAAACGTTGTCAAATTTAAAATTTTCGGAACCGACCTCTAAAACAATTCAAACAAATTTTTGACTTCAATTAGAATTCAAATTTTAAATATGAGTTCAAAACTTTTTAAAGCAATATTGTGAAATAAAATTTTTTATTAACTATATTGCAAAGAATTGAATTTTAGAAATTTTTGTAAAATTTTATTCAAAAGGCGAAAGGCCCAAATGAATTTTTCTTCTTTAAATGATTTCCTGTTTTCG
This sequence comes from Zoysia matrella, assembly GCA_001602295.1. Lineage (NCBI taxonomy): Eukaryota > Viridiplantae > Streptophyta > Magnoliopsida > Poales > Poaceae > Zoysia > Zoysia matrella. The sequence continues at coordinate 55,827 of BCLG01001548.1, read as the reverse complement.
AAATTTTATAGAATAAAATTTATTTAGAATTTGACCCAAAATAAAAGTTGTTCCTCTCAAAATTTTCTCTCACTCTGCAAAATTTCAAGATTTTTAGAGCTCAGGAAAGTTTGTTTTTAGAGAAAAACAGTGCAGCACAGAAAATCATCGGAACATCAGAAATTGGAAAAAAAACCGCGGGCCCTACATGTCAGCGGCCCAGGTCGCCCTTCCCCAACCTCCAGCGGACAACGCGCCCGTACAGGTGCCAACCGCGCGTCTCTTGCTGCTGCATGGGCGCCACGACCCCAACGGACGTGTCTGACCCCGGCTTTCATGCGGACACGACACCCTCTCCGTGTCCAAAGCCCTCGGCGCCTCACGTCTATCTCTTATTTTTCTCTTTCTCTGAACCCAGCTGCCATCTCTCTCTCTCTCACTGACGCCTCCGTGGAGCGCCTAACCAGAGCCATCCCCGGCTGTCATTCCACGGCGAGAAGCCGCGCCCAGCCCTCTCTAGGTCCTCACAAACTAGGTCGCCTCCTAGTCCACTGAACTTGCGGGATTTGAAGTTTTTCCTAAAATTGGATTCTCGGCCGGCTGTTCTCCGCCCAAGTCTGGCCGTTACCGGCGACGATCCGACGATTCCTTCTGGTTCCCCGTGCATCCATTCCTTGCGCACCTCTAGGACCCGGGTTCCTGAGAATCGTTGGCTACTGATGCAGGAATCTCGAATCGAAGTCGCGCCGGCCGCCTGACCCGACCCACCCCGCCGCCGACGACCCCTCTCCGGCCACTTTCCACGCCGACAACCCAGACGCCGCCCATCTACGTGCACTGGTGGAGCTTTGGGTCAAGTTTCGTAGCTCCTCGTCGAATACACTGCCCGCAAATCGCTGTCGAACCCTGCCGTCCATCGCAACCCGTCGCAGCCGGAGCTCCGGTGAGGTTCTGCCCTTGGCACCTGTCCCATCATGCTCCCCATGCCAAGCCGTGATGCTTCTCCCCAGGAGTTTCACCGCCGGAAAGCAGTGCCGGCGAGTGTCGCCGCTGCGCCGGCCGTCCTGGCCGCCATGGCCCTGGGGCCGAGCTCCCCTCCAAATCCGATGTGGCCAACGCTGTGCACCACCATGTGGCCTCCTTCTCTGGGCCGAGACCCCAAGTGGGCCGTTTCCCCGTGGCCAATTGGAGTAACCAGGCCCAGCCGGTTGGTTTACTTTTATTATTTTTTCAAATTAATTTATTTAAGTGCTAGAAAATGATTTCAAGTTGTAAAATTCGTAGAAAATTCATCATAACTCAGAAAATTGTGAAATAAATTTTGTTAGTATCCTCTCAACTAGAACAATATTCTTAAGCTAACAAATTTTCATTTTTATTCATTAAAATAATTTATTTAATTCAGATCACCCAAAACTTCATTTATGCATTATCATTATTCCATGACATGATAAAATGTTGGAAAATTCACTTTTCTGTTTCTTTAACTAAACTTTATGTTTTAAAAAATTTTATATTTATTTTCGTTAAAAATAATTTTATAAATAATTTATTGTGTTTAAATTGTGTTTAATTCATTATAAATCTATTTGATTTCAATAAATTCTGAAAAATTGTCAAAAATTAGTTTATAATCTCCCTGTTATTATTGAAAAACTCAAATTATACTTTACGTTTTCAAAAAATATTTTATATGGATTTTATAACTAAAATTTTTGGTCGTCTTTTGAAAATAAAAACTATCATCGCATGTGATTTAAATTCAAATCTTTGACTTTTATAGATAAGCATAGTTCAATTTCTTGTAAATTATTTCATGTCTAGGACCCGAAGTTGCTGAGGAAGAGTTCGACGATGTTCTGTTTGTCGAAGATTTTAACTTTGAGCAACGCCCAAGCAAGCCTCGGTGCTTTAACTTTTTTTTAACTATTTTATATTTTATCGCCATATAGTATTTGAATTATGTACTGTGCATTAGGTTTTTAGGAGTTGATTGAAACCTAGATTGCATAATAGTACCCTTTATCTATGGTAGTGTCCTTGGTACGAGTATCGCGATATAGAGCTAGGCTATGAGTTTTAATTAACGGTAGAAGTCGAGTGATTGGTAACTTCACTTGCGAGAGCTATAGGTGTTATCTCTGGTTCAAAGGTTTTACATAATTTGATGAGGTTGGATTATAAGCCTAAAAGGTTGAGGTTGGTTATGAGATTACAAGAAATGATAAGTTGACACCGGATAGGGAAGTATAGGTTGGCAACAGGAAAGGAGTCCTATATGTGTAGCTTTATCTGTGTCGATTAAGGACCGTACCGTTGTCGGCTCTATTGAGCAAGTTTTAACAGTACTAATTACATACTGGCTATATGGGCCTCAGAAAACTGATGTAGCCCAATGTACGCAGTGATTGGACGTAATCGAGCCTCTCTTCTGGAGATGATTAGAAGGGAGAGTTTTGAGGCTAACTATAGATAGACCCTGTATGGTTATCGCATAGAGGACCACTGTTCGAGAGAGGTGAGTATCGGACCGGTACTATATATCATTGACGTGAAAAGTTGCCATGTGCGGCTTCTTAGAAGCGTGTACATGTCGTGTAATCAGATTTCTCCAGCTGGATGTAAATCGATTTAAATCGCTGCCCCTCACAGTAACGAGTACCACTTGCTTCAGTGCGTCACATCGTAGTTAAAAAGTGAAATAATAGTGAAATAAAAAAGTATTATGATTTTCTGGTTATGCTTATTGTAAATTGTTTGGCAACCATGATTGTGCTAATCTATAGTGCAAATTAAATTTATTTTCTCTTACACTTAATCTACCGCTAAAACTTGAAAGTAAGTATCCACTTTTAGCGCTGCTTTTTGTAAATAGCAATTCTATGTGAGTCGACCTTGTCATGTCTTTTGGAGTCGGCTGTAGTTAGCTACATTGACGGGTAAGACTTGCTGAGCATTCGAATACTCAGGTCGTGGCTCTTTTTGGTTTTGTTTTGCAGGTATCATTTCTTTCTTTCCTCTGGACCAACCGACAGGAGTGACCCCCGAAGGTGGCTTTGTCCGTTGGGAGCCTTGCTCGCCGCGCTGAGCTCTTGTGTGCTGCTAGAAAGTATATCGTATAGGGTTGATGTCACCTTAAGCTTAAAATTTAGGAATTTTTAATAGTCTTAAATAAAGTTCATTCGCTTTCGCATTTTGTTTAAAACTCTGATTTGTAAACTTAATCAATCATTGTAATATATCTTATCGTGTTTGAGTTATACTGTTTGTTGATACTCGTTTCATCAAGTGACATTCGATAATGTCGTGTGGTGGATACATTGTCTTCTCACCGGGCCGTCTGTCACACACTGGCCCGGCTTTTAGGCGGTGGTTGCGCGACGAAGAGCGGAGAGAACGAGCGTGACACGAGGACCGTTGGTACCGACGACAACGTTTAATAAGTAGGAGAGATACGTACAATAATCATTTTTTTCTCTACTTTTCTGAGTGGAACCTGTAAGAAAATGGTGCTGCGGTCGACGGCAGCAGAGCCAGAGGTCTGGAAGGCTGGGAGCTAGCCCAGCTGTCGCGTATTTGGATGGATGGGCCAGCATCTGGCTGAACTGGGATAAGAGAGATGGGCGGCGAGAAGTAGCGTATGCGAGCCCAGTTCTAGAGATGGCCTATCACGCGTGGGAATTTTAATCAAACTAGGCCCAAGAATGCCCATGCTCCCAGGAACAAAAAAATTACTCTAAAAAAGGCAAAACAAATATTTTGGTAACACTTTTGCATTTTTGAAGAAAAAAAATGTGTTACCATAAAAATTGTACGAACAAGCTTTATATTTCGGTAAAAAATATTATAATTGTAGGAATCAGAAAAAGAATTAAAATCAGAAGGTCCAGAACCAAGTAGAGTCACCTATTGTGCCAGTACACTACTACACAGGAACACTCTAGCCGTCCCCAAACTACGCCGCACGTCCAACTATCATGGACCAGCAAATCAAACACACCATGTGCACGCTGATGACCAGTGAGGTGCGGCCGGCCGGCCGGCCAGCCGGTTAACTGCTTTGCAGTGGCACGAACAAGCTCTTTTCTCGACCGTGGCACGAACAGATTCGTAAACGCCGCCCTCGACTTCGCCACGCATCCCCATCGTCATCACCATTCATCGGTTCTGTGGTTATCACTGGAAAGCAAACGAGTGAACGACCACAGTGTGTGTGCACGTACGTTCCTGAGCAGATAACAAGGCACTGAGCACTTAAATAACGAGGTGACATGTCCACTACCTTCCCCGCTTGGAGCACTCACCGTCACTGCCGGCCAATGCCGTCTCTCATCGCCGGCGCCGCCTCGCTGCGGTCGCTGCTCCGGCCGGCCACGGATGACCACCGGCGGACGACGTCGACGACCAAGCTCTCCGGACCGGCGGCCGGCGCCGGCGGGGGGCTCTTCAAGATGTTCAAGCTCGCG